>CAJUYI010000231.1:109881-123592 GCA_910591695.1 Galerucella pusilla | reverse complement strand
AAATTTTGTGGTTTGGACTTTGAGTTTTATTGAACCATTGGTTTGATATCATACAACCACATTTGAGATATGGATGAGCTCTGAGTTCCAAACTTAGTATTTTACAACATTTATAAAAATTTTTAATAGGGGTATCCTGCAGCTGCTTCTCTTTTTACTGTTTTAACCTTCTCTTATTTAAAGATAAATATTTAAGATTTATGTGGTCCTATTATTCTGGTGGCTAATGAGTATATTTAATTGAATTTGTGATAAATATCTGCTAGATTATCAATAAGTATCACAAAATTACTTAGATGCTGGATAAAAACTGTGAATTGATTCATTTTTAAAATTCAAGTTTATTTTTTACTTACCTTTTCAAATTCATATCCAGAACATTTTTCGAAATAATTAACATTTAAAAATAAACCTTTGTGATAAAGAATCATATTAATTTAAATATATATTTCTCCAATTACCCCTGTATAGCTTAAAATAAAATAAGCTTTTCGAACTTCTCTGGTATCTACCGGTCTCGTTATTGAGAACAAAAGCGAGTCGTAAACATAATTTATGAGAGCGGCGTCCGTTTGGGACAGCAACTTGAATCAAACCGCCCTGGAGTGAAACATCTTATATTTTTATTCTGCAATCTTTGGTCTAGCTCTAGCCGTTGTCATAGTATGGCTCCTGAACAAGAGCTTATTTACCCGACTCGGCACCAACGTTGTCAAATATAATTTATTGTTTCACGGCACTACCCAAATTTAGTAGTTGAGGTGCGCATGCGTCCAAGCAGCCTTTAACCTTCTATTCGATGTGATTGGATGTGAGCAGATTAGCCCAGTTGATAGGATACTGAGGTTACAACCTAGAGGTCGTAGGTTCTAAACCCGGTTAGTACCTGGGTTTTTTTGTTTTTTTATTTATTTTCTGATATTTTTATACATAGTCACACTTTAATCAACAGGGTTTGGGCCTGGGTTTTCTTGTTTTTTTTGGAACTTTAGTTCTTTACTTCAGGTTATGTTTGAGCGACCAGGGGTCGCGACGCAAAAGATCTGACCGTTACGCGTTACGTTACGCTACGTTATGTTACGTTGCTTTCGTTACGTGCCTTGCTTGCGTGCTTGTGCCTTCTTAGTCTCTCTCTCGTTTACAAAGCAGCGATTCATATGCTCCGGCCGGGATTCGAACCCGGTCCGCCCGCGTTGAATGCGAGCATTCTACCACTGAACCACCGATGCTATATTAAAATTCTATGCAAAGCTGGTATTCGCAGTGCTGGTGATCTACTTGAATTTGTTCGGATAAAATTTTACTATTATTTCCATAATTTTTTTTGCGCGATTAAGGGGTCTAGCACATTTACTTTTCGAAATACAGGGTGTTGAAATTTGGAAAACTTGAATGTTTTAATTCGATAACTTTAAATTGGATGGATAAATTGATTTGACATTTGGCAGGTTGTTTTTAAATGTAAAAGGGTATATTTTGATAGAAATAGTAGTTTGTGCAACTAGTGTGGATATGATGGCCATATCGCACGAGGACGAAGTTTGAGCACGACGCCGCAGGCGGAGTGCTCAATCGTTCAAGTGCGATATGGACAATCCACACGAGTCGAACAGCATATTTTCTCTACGACCCACTTAAAAAAAAATCTAGAAAATAAAAATTTCTATAAACTGTAATATAACTTCAAATTGAAAATTTAACAATTCAATTTTATGTTTCCACTAATTTTTTTGTGGTAAACGTACAGTTCTGGAATGTACAATTTGTATAATGCTACGGTTTCCCTTTTTAAATATACGATGCTGTTATAAGTAGATGTTGCCAGTCGGACTCCCTCATGGAAGGTACCGTACCATTATCTATAATAATGAATATTCTGCTAAATATTTCAAACGTCTACCTGTTGTCGTTATTAATATCAAGCAGAATAATTATTTAAAAATAAAATTAACAATAAAAAAAAAACTTCTTCACGGGGAATCGAACCCGGATCTACCGCGTGAGAGTCTGGCTTGCTTACTACTCCACCACCGAGGAATATGCAAATTGTTCATCTATAACGTCACATAATGTATTACATAATTTTTGCTTAAAAGGAACTAAAGTTCCTTCCGTGTGTCTCGCGACACGTTCCCCCTTTTTTAGTTTTCTATTTCTTATTTTCTGATATTTACATATTTACTTTTACTTCAATATTGTTATGCTACTACTAAATTTGACAACGTTGGCGCCTATCGTTCATCTTCGGGAGCCATGCTATGTGACCGGCTAGACGCTATTAGTGATACGTCTTGTTTTACCTTGTCATTGATCTAAATCTTGTAATTCAATACAAATTCAGTACTTACAAAAAGGAATTAGAATGCTCAGGATGATATTTTACTATTTTACAAGTATCCATAGTCGCACATCACGCATCTCAGGCACAACAATAGTTTAGATGTACAATAATTATTTATTGATTTAACTTAAATAAACTAATTATGATCACATATTATTGTCGAATTGTTATTATTAGTAAATGCGGTTTATCTCATTTTATATCGCCCATAAATAAGTCAAACATATTTGTGACGCCTCTGTTTCGTTTACTATTTGTTTTTCAATATAAAAGCAATTAAAGTATATTAAAAAAAAATTAGGCTGACACTTTTTAAGTTGGTATAAAATAGCACCAAATTAACGATAAGAATGTTAACAATAGGAAACTGTTTTATTTCAGTTTTCAGTTATGTGTTAAGTAGATAACGAAACGATCCTTGAAAAATGAAAATATTTTATAAAATCTGTCTGAATGTTTATTAATAAATGGTTCGTTGGAGTAGTGATAAGATTTATATTTTCTGATTGTTTTATCTCATCAAGTACAAGGTAAATATTATAATCGATACAACCTTTCCTTTACCCAATTCATACTTGCAGGTGTATAGTTAATGTCATGCAGTGTTAAACGAAAATGAAACAGGAAAACAATTTCCATTATACATCAACGTAGAAGTGAAACGAAAACGTCTAAATTCCGAAAATATATTAGGGATTGAGGTAAGTACATATTAAGAAAGCACATTGCGCCTCTTTTTAACGCAAATTAACCTTAGCTGTATTAGTATACAGAATTTTATATCATATCCTTTTCCTACGATCACATAGGAAAGTGACATATATTGCACTGTCTAGTTCTATGGAAAGTGGCCTTTATTCATACGCGTACGGAAAAAATAGTAGTTTACCTAACTAGTGCGGAAAGTGATACTTTTCCGCACGCTATTGCAGATGGCCGAACGACGCTTTAGCGGAGTTCGGCCAGCAATCGCGTGCGGAAAAGTCACTTTACGCACGTGTTAGGTACACTATTTTTTCTACTAGCATGCGGAAAGAACCCAAAAGTAATCATAAATCAACATTTCTCATTATATACATATCAACAAATTAATTATTATTATTTGACATTCATTTAATGAGGCTTATACCAGGGCCATCAAAAAATTATTGAAAAATAAGTTTTTTTTTTATTAAAAATTATAGCAGCATTATAATAAATTTATTAATTTTTCAGTCATTTGGTAAACTTGGATATACAAAATACATATTTTGAATATTCAAATGTCAGTATATTCCTCAAATGTCAATAAATTTACTTTCCGCACTAGTGCGGAAAAGTGACTCTTTCCGCACGCTTTTTAGTGCGGAAAAGATTCACTTTCCGCACGTTAGTAGAAAAAAACTTATTCGTACGTGTACGGATAAAAAAGCTGTCAAATGAATTCGTGTGATTGTCGCACTCGGTTCATGCCTCGTGCTACAATATTTCCCTCTCGTGTGAAAAATGTCACTTTCTGCACACGTTATGTAATATACTATTTTGTAATTCATATCACTGATTGCATGACTATTCTCTGATCGTTTCTGACAGTTTCTGTTTGCGGTTGGGACCGTTATCATCAAAATATCGTCAAAAATACTTTTAGCTTTTAAATCAAAATATTATTTCACCCACCAAACATTGCAATTGTGAAATAATTAGTCCAAGATCCCAGAGCTTTCTGAAGAAGTATGTCATATTTTTATTAATTTTCATCCGGAGAGAAGTCCTATATCATGCTCAACAGTAACTAAAACACTACAACTGGGATGGTAAAAAATTTGCTAAAACCTGGAAGACCAGAAGACCACCTCAAACACTAAACCATGGTATCAGTCGACGTTCTGTAGGAAAGATATTAAAAAGTGAAAAGTATCATCCGTATAAAATAAAGTTGGTTCAAGAATTGTCAGACGATGATTTCGACCGACGGGTGGAATTTTGGGAACGGCTAATGGACATCTGTAGTGTCGACGAAAATTTTGCTTCTAGCATAGTTTTTTCCGATGAGGCAACTTTTTGTTTAAATAGAACAGTTAATCGCCATAACTCAAGGTATTGGTCAAATAGGCGAGCAGTGCACCCCGAAAAAGAAGCACGAAAAGACGAGTTGATCGACCACTACAAAACGCAAGGAAAAAACCAATTGGGATCGACTAATTATATTATTAGGAACATAACACTTTTTTGTCCCGATGGCCAGTCATTTGTTATCAACCAAAAAAAAAAAAAACCGTTACGCTAATCATTTCTTAAGATAAAATAGATTAAAATAAACACTTTTTGACTCTTGATATTTTTTCGAAAAATGCTTTGTTTTCAGGTTATCGGCAATTCAAAGTCAAAAATCGACCGAAAAATGGATTTTTCGAAAAAAAATTTCTCGGCTTCTACCACAGCGTTTTCAAATTTTTAAAATGCAAATTACTCGTGAAAACATATACTATTAGATGGTATTTGTTATTTTCTTGCTACATTCATTTACTTTGTCGAATTCGTCATACCAAATGCGCGAAATTTACGGATTCCAAGGCGGATTTGCCGTGACCGAGTGCGTAACGTGTACTGATTTGCGGAACTATTTTTCGATTAATAATGTTAATTATAATACGTTTTTTTTGGCCAGGGCCGGATTTAGAGGTCCAGAGGCCTCGGGAGAACAAAGGAGCGGAGGCCCTCTCGCCTCAAGTTATTTTCCAAATGAAGTAAACAATTTTTTTTCAGTCGAGTTTTTCAATAAATAATGTATTGTGAAACCTGATTGCCTGATTGGAGTGAACAATGATTTCTGTTATTTAAGATTAATATAATCATGTATGTACAAAGTACTGTAGGCTGTAGGTAAAGATAAAAGAGCAAAAAAAATATCAAAGGAAAAGATGCTTACTATTGTTTACTAGTTGGAATTTGAAAGTCTCTATTGTGGGGGGCCCACGTTTGTGGAGGCCCCGGGGCTTTCGCCCCGGTCGCCCTCTGCTAAATCCGGCCCTGTTTTTGGCTATCGTTAATTTTTGTCTACACTGTCTACTGTTTAAAAAAAGCTTTTCTCAAATAAAAAATCCTTCCATCCACATTTTCGATCAATTAGCAATGTTTTATACAAAGATAAATTAATAAAAAATATTCATACAGAAATCTACTACTCTAAGATATAGGATAGCTTGCATTAAAGATATTGCGGTATATAAACTGCCTCCGTCAGAGCCCGCGTTGGTACAGCATATTTTGCGTGTAAAATGGCAAGTAAACGAAAAACTAATGGTCGCAAGCAAGATCTAGTAATATCATGTCATTTGATCCAACTCAATATGGATGGATGAAAAATAACAACTTATTGTTAATCAATTATTTTGAAGGAGATACAGCCATAGAATTGTTACAAAAATTCATTTGTAATTGTAGTGGAAAGTCACCGTGCAAAGATGAAAAAAAATCGGCCGTATTGCTAATTACTTGTAGTTGTTACCCCTATCGTCTGGCCTATATTATTGGTTGGTATTATCAAATCAGTTTTTCCATTTTCTTTCTTTTAGTTTCGAAAGTTTTACTTTTCTGCTCGCCATATTAATTTCCGGTAAGTTATAGCGTTAAAAAGAATTGTAAATATATATCCCTTGCTTATTTTTAAAATATATACCAATAATAACTTGTATACTGGCCGGAAGTTTGTTTTTCCAAAAATATATATTGACACTATAGTACATTCAATAGTCTTCTTGGTGTGCGTCATCGTTTATATCCGGGTTTTGGGTATGTCTTTTATTTTATTTGCTATTTTGAAATATAAATAACCTTGAATTTGATAAATAAAATCTCAGGATCGTATTCAGGCAAATTCGAAAAGGATATTTGAAATTTATCTATCTAACTGAAAATACTTGAGAACTTTCAAAATGCTGATGTTTTTCCGTGTATCTTCCAACGTGATTAGAAGAACATTAACAATCGATTACGCACACCAAAGGGCAAGGAGGGTATTATATGAACTCTATTAATATTTTTTCCAGAATTAATCAGCACACAAGCACAATAAATCCCTGTTACCAGATGACTTTACCCCACTCTCATGCATATAAAGAGCCTAACAACATATTGGAGGTATTTCGGAGTAGCTCTTATCCTAATAACTGTATACAATATTCCATCTCAGGAAGCTAGAGGAAACATAGATTGCTATTGTAAGCAAGGAAATAAATTGCCAGAAATCTCGAATGTATCTCCAAGAAAAGGAAAATCAATATTTTTCCACGAAACATCCTGTAAATCATTAGAAAAGGGGAAAATAACTATAACATCTCGTCAAGCATGTTCAGTGGAGAGCGCCGCGCTTATGAATCCAAATTTAGACGTTTATTTACTTTACACTTCACCAGGAGTAATAAAATATGAAGGGGATGAGTCGGACGAGTTCCTAAGAGCCTTATTGAGTTATAAAAATATAAAAATTTTGCATTTGGACATTGAAAAATATCTTAATAATACACCTGTTGAGAACCTCTGGAGATCAAATAAAATGCAAAGTTCTCGTTATCCTGTGAGTCATGCTAGTGATGTTCTTAGGTAAGTCCCTAATGTTTTAGAAGCTATCTGCTTTATCAGTGCCAGATTAAGCTAGCGCATTGTCTACACTACATATTTTATTTTTAGATATGTTACGTTATGGAAATACGGCGGCATTTATTTAGATCTAGACGTGGTGGTTCTGAAATCCTTTGAAGACGTAGGTCCGAATTTCTCTGGATTACAATCGCTAACAGATGTGGCAGCTGGTGTAATGGGCTTTGAAGCTTCTGGTAAAGGGCACAAAATGGCAGAAAGTTGTTTACTTGACCTTCAAAAGAACTTCAACGGTAACAATTGGGGAAATAACGGCCCAGGAGTTATTACAAGGTTCGAAAATATATAAATACCCTATTATATGATATCTTTTTGGAAGGTAATTGACCACTTTTAAAAATTTTAACGCACGTCTATGATAGAAGG
This sequence comes from Galerucella pusilla, assembly GCA_910591695.1. Classification (NCBI taxonomy): domain Eukaryota; kingdom Metazoa; phylum Arthropoda; class Insecta; order Coleoptera; family Chrysomelidae; genus Galerucella; species Galerucella pusilla. Next base: position 116,247 of record CAJUYI010000231.1, on the reverse strand, counting down.
AAGTTTCCGCAAATCAATCGTAGTTTTTTTTAGTAATATTATTTATAAGGACAGACCAATGTTCAGGATGGCCGAATGTTATATTTCGTATTTCTAGAAGTATTACTTACATTATTTTTTCCACTACTAGTTGTGAAGTTGACAATTATAGCTCCTTCTAGCCAACTGAGAAGTTGAATTTCTCAAAAAGTAATTAATAATTTTCTATTATTAACCTAGGTCAATAATGGACAAATTCAAATATTTTGAAAATTCAGAGATTGTAGTTCAACAAAAACTTGTGCAACATAGGATATTGTCTCATATTTTCTGCTTGAAATTACCTATCAAGATAAAATTATTTGAATAAAAATGCCATTCATTTAAAATTGCCCAACCAAAAATGACTGATGACATAACGAGAACGTTTATAATGGGTCTGTTCCAACCGCAATCAGAAACTGTCAGAAACGATCAGAGAATATAGTCGACCATTGCAATCAGGGATAGGAATTACGCGAACGTAAACTCGTTGTTTACTATGATCAGTTATTCTCTGATCGCTTCTGAGAGTTTCTGACTGCGGTTGGAACAGACCTTATATATCGATAACTGACAGTGTACTTGTCAGTCAGACGACGCTTCTCGTGGTGCGTTTGTAAATTATTTTTAATTTTTGTCTTTAATTTGGCTAGCAGTGGAAAAAATTGTATGTACACCATGGTGGTGAAGACATTTATAAGCCTCGCACCTTATTCCGCTCGGGGCAAAGACCCTCGCGAAATAATTTTGGTGGTCGGTCAATAATAATAGTCTTCACCACCTTGGTGTATAATTTACTATTGTTACGAACTCACTGATTCTGAAGCCGGTCCTGTCGCAAACTATGAATGCGACCTTTCTAGAAAGGTTCTTTCGCAGGTAATAACGAGACTGTTCTCGAACAGCGTGGAACTCGTACAATGGTTTGTCGCGAATGTTCTGGAGCTGCGGGTACTATATATAAGCGGGTTTTCGAGTCAGTGGAGAAGTTGTTCAGTATACAGTGAATCAGTAAACAGTTTCAGTATACAGTGAGTGAACAGAAGTGAATATAAATAGTGTTGAAGATAAATTAGGACCGAGTGTAGATAAATTAATAGACATTAAGTAGTGTGTATATAAATTAAGTTTATTATAGCGTGTAAGTGTTTCTTTAATAAATCAGTAGTAATTTGCCATAGTGAGTTTATAATTTTATCCCACGGTAAAAACAGTTCCAATAAATAAGAAAAACATTACATTGGTGTCAGTTGTGGGGTAGTATAAATAAATAATTACGTAAAAATGGCTAAGAGACTATGTGACCTGAAAGTGACGGAACTAAAAGCAGAATTAGAAAATCGCGAGCTGGAAACGTCCGGAAAGAAGGGTGAATTAGTTGAAAGACTGAAAATAGCACTGGAAAGTGAAGACTTAGATCCAGAAACATTCTTATTCAATGACGAGTCCTCCACCATAATCTCGTCAATATCTGCTATGAAGGACGATATTTCTGCTAATATGGACGAGAAGATTTCTTCCACGAAGGACGATATTTCTGCTGACATTTCCTCCACGGACGAAAAGATTTCCGATATTCCCATATTTTGTCAATAAAAAATGATATTGCCACTGTCGAAAATAAAGTTGAAAAAAAAATTTCGACCCTAAAATCAGATATGGAGAATAAAATGACAACGATGGAAGAGAAAATCCAGGAGTTAGAAAGAAAAATGGCAGATTCAATAATACAAGACATACCAGCAGAAGAAAAGAAGATCGAGCAAATAAAACCCTGCAAGCCAGAAACACTCCCCAAGATGGAAGATATTGGCAGTTTTGCTCGAGTCAAGGCCCCAACGTTCGACGGAAAGATGTCGTGTACCAACTATGTTAAGCAGTTTGAAGCAGCCGCTAGAGCGAATAATTGGTCCGACAGGGAGAAGGCAGTGAACTTGACCATCGCGCTTCGGGGAGATGCCTTGGATGTGCTTCAGACGATACCTCTTGAAGAAACGGATGACTTCGAGCAGCTAAAGAAGAGGTTGGACATGCGATATGGTCACGAACATCTGGAACACTTCTACCAATCTCAGATGATGAATCGAAGGCAGGGACGTGATGAAACCCTTCAAGAGTATGTAGTGGATATCGCCCGACTAGTCCGATTTGCTTATCCATCAGCACCAGAAAACATGATGGAATGTCTAGGCATCCAGGCCTTTATTGATGGCTTACGTGACCCTGATATGCAGAGGACGCTTCGTTTAACCCATCCCAAAACATTGGTCGATGCATTGACTGCTGCCCTTGAATATGAAGCAGCCACGAAGGCATGAGGATATAACAAAGACAGGACCGGCTTCAGAATCAGTGAGTTCGTAACACTATTATATTCATTAGACAGGACCCATTAAAAAATCACTTTGCGTAGGAACTGAGTTTGTTTAACACATGCAGGTGGTCAAGGTTGAAAGGGCAGAGTGAGCAAGCTGGGGGTGCTGAAAACTGAAGTGAAATGGGATTATTTGGAATGTTTAGTCAATTTAGAACATTGGGATTGAAAGAGTAAATTCAGATAATTATAATATTATCGAGTTTTATTAGTCCAGTAACTAAACACCTGATAATATCGAAAGCTCCTGAAAAGTCGCTGAAGAGTTCACTTTGGGCTCATTTTGTAGGTCACGGCAGGTGTTTTTAAACGAGAATAGACACTTAACGCGATTGAGTTTACGGAAGGGAGGGAAAATGGCCCCCGAAACCCTGGAAAACTGGCTTCTCGCTAATATCTGGCTAAATATACGAGCTAGAGAATTTTTCTTCCAATAAAAAATAAAGATCGTCTTATTATCTACAAAAGTGGCTCCCATAATTTTTTTCGAAAATTCTATAGTTATTGAGATAATGAGACCTAAAAGTCTCCCCATTTCAGCTGCTGATGCTCAGCCTGTAGGAATTCTGCGGACGAATTGTTCCATAACTCGGCAAAAAATTGACATTTTCCGATGATTCATCACAATAGGTAGACCCGTAGCTATCATTCCATGTGACTTGCAGCTCTTTCGTACTTGACAAAAATATTTAAAAAAGCGGTTTTTTTCCACAAGATTTTGAGACTATTTCATTAATTTGCTCATATTTTATCCTTATTTTTTGTTTATAATGGAACCTTGGGAGGTTTTGAATGACCTGAGAAATTTTTTTCTAATATCTTTCTTATATATATAGGGTTGTCCAAAAAAAACCGGAATTTCCTTTTTTATTGATATTTTTTTTATTTATAGGTCGATTTTATTGATGTCGGTTTTGTTTAAAGGATAATTGATCAAGAGACACTACTAATCTAATATTTCGCGTTTTGTTTAAAAAAACAAAATGGCGGACACATCCAAACTTCACCAAACTTTAAAACTGACTGGAAATTTTTTGTTTCGCACTGTATATGTTTGTGAATTATTCTACGAAAGTTCAGACATTTGTGAATGTAACGAGAGGTCAAACATAGAAATCGGTCAAAAATTGTCTGATGTATGGCTCGAAAAAAACAAGAATGATACAGACCATTTCTGTATAAAATAAGACGATCTTCATGAAGAAAAACTCTCAAATTCGCATATTTAGCCAGATATCAGCGAAAAACAGGTTTTCCAGGGTTTATGTGGCCGTTTTCCCCCCTTCCGTAAACTCAATCGCGTTAAGTGTCTTTTCTCGTTTAAAAACACCTGCCATGACCTACAAATTGAGCCCAAAGTGAAGTCTTCAGGGACTTTTCAGGAGCCTTGTACCTTCATTTACTGGACTATATTCAATTGAATCATTTTTAAATCGAACATAAATTTTTGTTTCAGATTATTGTTAAAGCTTTGTGGAATCACTAACAGAACCAAGTTCACTAACATACATAATTTAATGGTTAATAAGGATTGTGGAGGTTTTAACGTATTTGGAAACACAACATTCTACCCTATCCGGTATGAGTCTTGGTTCTGGTATTTCGATAATAGTAAATTGGAATCTATTATACAGGCAACGGAAAAAAGTTATGCAATACATACTTGGAACGAACTAAGTAAAAGTACCAAAATATTCCTAAATTCTGATACGCCCTATTTATATTATGCCAAAAAGTATTGTCCAAAAGTCATTGATGCCTGTAATGAAGTATTTTAATCGAAGAAGTAACAGTTGCCAAGGGCGTCGCCCTAGAGATCAAATGTAGCTAGCCGCAAAGCGACCAACGTGCTTGCAATTGACTTCCTTACCTATTAATAAATTCCTTCTTTCCCGAAACGGAAAAAGCATTGAACATTTTCATCGCTTTACCATGTACGACCTATACAGTAGAGCGCTCCTTTAGCAGCCTCAGAAGACTAAAACATGGCTAAGAAGCACCATGGCAGAAGATCGCCTTAATGGTCTGACCATGATGAGTGTACACGGAGCTATAGCAAATGAAAACCTAAATAATTTTAATGATAAAGTGGTTGAAAGTTTTGCAAAAAATCCCAGCAGGTTATGTTTTAATTAAATAATATTATTTTTGTTAAAATGAATAATTTTATTACTGTGTTTAAAAGTTTGATTTAGTTATGGTGCTGTCGAGGGCTTGTGAAGTTTTATACATTAATATTGGAACCATTCTTATTTCAATCGTCATCGAGGCAAAGACTTCCAGAGTGTAACGCTTCATTCTCTGCGTTCATATTTTTTATCCTCCATAATATTGCCCCGTTGCCCCCTCCCCGACTTAGTCATAAGCTGGCGACACCCTTGACAGTTGCTGTGACAGTTGCTTTAAAAACCCTCAATATAGAGAGAACAAGAACTTGTTACATTTCATCCATTTAGGAGAATTTTTTTCAATAAATTAATATTATTATTTTATCAAATTCATTTTAGGTGGCGAATAAGTGTTTGTGATACTTTTTTTGTAATCTAGCTTAATATAAATGAATTACAAACTGAATTTATGTTTATACCGTATCTGACTTTCTTTTTGCAAAAATAAATTGCGCCCTTGTCCGGATCTACTTACGAAATTTCCTATCTCTTGATTCTTGATACCTTTTTAAAAATTCAATATAGAGCTGTTACTATTACTATTACTCGAATTGGTATAAGTGTTTCGTTTGCCAAACTCTAACCTATTTTAAATGTTTCTTCTCTATGGCTCGTATTCATCTTCTTTAGATATTATATTATAAGAGGAGAAAGAATATTTACGAATGAAGGAAATACAATCAATATAATATACCTTTTATTTTCGTGACAATTCATATTCAGAGAAAAAGTTTAAATGAAAATTAATACGACGTATTTGGTAGGTACCTATTATATTACGGCACTGACAGCGACAGCGCCAACAAAATCCTGTCGTATCATTCTAGTTGGTATAGTTTGGAACGGTAATAGGTATTTGGAATAGGTAACTACTTGGAATAGGAACAGGTCATACTAGGTACGTCGAAAAGCTATTTGGTAACAGCCCTAATTCAATACTTATATCGTTATCATTCAACGCTTATATGTTTGGCAAGTTTATCTGAAGCTGCGCGCAGTGAAGGATTTACAAATTTTCAAGGTATAGGCTGAATAGTTTTTGCCGCCTTTGCCTCAACAATTGTCATATCATAGGTACATTATTTTTACAATGCAACAATTTCGTTGTAATCGCACGTAAAATAATTTTTCGGTATATTTTTGAGCTATAGTAAAAACCAAATAAAGTTGCGTTTACGTCATCATTGTGAACATTTGCAGCGTTGTCAGATTGTTCACGAAATATGGAAATTAACAGAAAATACCTGAAGTAAACAAAAAACGTAAATGAAGAAATTTTTTTTCATTTTTACATTTAAATTTATGAATAGATTTCACAAAGTAAGGAATTCTGGAATAAAAGTGGTAAGGTATCAGCGAGAAGCTAGCTCCTGGCTCCTAGCGAGCGAAATTGATCTGGCAACACCGCTCAACCGTCAATCGTCGGTTATCGGACTCACCAGTTACGGGGGGAGTATGCGATTGAAGCAATTTAAGTGTGATTATTTGTAGGAGTAAAATTTTTTATAAGGTAGAACAAACCCTCTGGATGAAAAAATATAAAAAACAAATTAATTGAGAAAAAATCTATATTTTGCTACTGTAATAATACCGTAATACTATCAATATAACTATGAATTTTTGAAGAAAAATTACAACTTTCTTTCAGTACTGCAAAGCCATATAAGGATGTCCCTCGTTTTAATTTTGCACAGAGGTTGATAATGTAACAATTTTCCATGTTCCATATCCAAAACTCGCTGACAAACGTTACGAGGGACGAAAAAATTGAATAATAGGCATTTTTGAAAAAAATTACAACTT
>CAJUYI010000231.1:73760-99881 GCA_910591695.1 Galerucella pusilla | reverse complement strand
CAACTTCCCCCCGTATATGAGACTGGCCGCGCCATAAGGCGACCACGATAAACGGAGAGTTTGGTGCGCTGTTGCCAGTTCAGACGTTTGTCGCAAATATACGTTTGGAGCTAGGTGCTAGCTTCTCACTCGTTTCTTCCAATAGGTATGTTGTATAGAATTTTTCCACATATCAGGAGTTATCATGTTATCAGGAGTTATCATGTAATTTACTAATGAAGCCACCAAGTTCTTTGCATCGGCTATTCAGCTGTTTGGGCATTTTAACAATCACAGAAGAAAATGCTTTGTTGTTTATTTTGATTATAAATATTTGTCACAAGAAAATTTTATAAAGCACATAACTATAACCTCAAAAATCGATGACACTACACAAGTAGAAAAGTCACAAACAACGCGGCAACATGACATTATTTCTGGCAGTGACTATTTTACCGTCAATAATTGGAGGCTTCTTTATGAAAATTTTATCACAAATATTTTTACATCGAGAGACGTCTAAACCCAATAAAGCTATATCGCTTATACATTATTTTGGTTCAAAAGTTTTTTTTATTGATTGGGATATCTTTAGAACCGATTAATTAACAAATTTAAGTATATGCACTTTTCGATAGAAATGTAGCCACACATGCGATAGAAATACGACCTTGGTGACGTAAACGCAACTTTATTTGGTTTTTACTATAATCGAAGCTCAATCATGTATGGGTGGGGTAATGGGGTACTCAGTAAATTATTCATTAAGTTTGCTACTCTCGGAATGTGCCTTTTCTAATTATTATCACTACATACTTAGCACTTTAGCTTTTCCATAGTTAAACGTGGCAATATCGAATGTTTTCGACTGCATTCTTTCCACGGCTTCAGATAAACTTGCCAAAGTATAACTGTAGATTCTCTAAAAATTAACTACATTATTTTTACCTGTTATTCTCATAAAAGCAATCCCGAGTGAATTTTTCACGTTAGCTCCAGCAAATCCAGCTATATGGGCACCTAAACTGAACCCTACGACATGTGTTAAATGGGGACTTATACCATTAGGAATAAGATTGACCGCTAGAATTGCCAAGCATTGTCCAACGTGCCATGTATTCAAATAAGCCGTAATATAGCAAGGAAGAGATGACAGAGGTTCCCAATCAACTGAAAAAATAAAATACTCGTTAAATAAATAATAATTAAAAAAATTGTTATTGTATACCTATAATTACATTATAACCAACGGTTTGGTAGGCCACTGTGACATTCGAAATAGCCGTATCCACTGTCAAACCACCGTATCCATGTACAACTATTTTCAGTGGCAAGAAATAGTCGAAATCATTCGGGAGAACTGGTTTATAAGGATCCAAATCGTGGTAGGTTATATTATCAAGTTTTCCCATCGATAAAATGAATTTTATACCGTACGGACTGCACGGCTCTTCGAAATGTAATGGACATTTTCCAAATTGCAGCTTTAAGCTGTGTAAGCTATCTGTAAAAGAACAAAAAACAATTTCATATGTGACAAAGTTAGAAGTCAAAATGAACGAAGATTTTGGAATTCCTGACAAAATTATTGAAAAAGCAAAGAAAACAACTGAAAATCTGTTGCCAAAAAAGTCTAAAGAAGCTTACGACATGGAATACTAAAAATTGTTAAATTTGATGCAAGAAAACTACGTAAAAGATGTTAATGAGACTGTGTTGCTTGGATACATCGGCGATCTCTTTATGCCCGCGCGGGCCCTAAAGTGAACTTTATGCCCCGACGTCTTACGAACACGCGGCCTCTGGCCCGAGTAAGTCGACCTCAGGGCATAAACATCTATTTATACCCTTGGTACATTAATATCTATTATGCAATATAACGCAGCCAGAAGTCTCTTGCAGTACTTCAAGAATAACCGAAAAATTACACGTATTTTGTAATGGATAATAGACAGTGAACCCTGGTCGAAAACAGATCCTGACATTTAATCTTGACACAGAAATAAAGAAGGAATTATTTATTCAATGTCAGAGAATACGTGATATAGTTTTAATTCGTATGTTAACTATTAATTTTATTCAGAATGCATTTGCTAGTTTCCTTCAGTAAACATGGTGTCGAAGAACCTTTAGGAATTATATAATATACGATGAGTCCTACAAGATGCTTTAGTTTCAAAGTGTTTGACCTTGGATTTTCATCCAATATGTTTAGTTTTCGCAGTAGATATATTTTTAAAAGGGATAGATAACTATTAGCAATATTAGTATAGTCAAAAGCGCTCTTATCGTGCGGGTTCGAAGGTCACTAACCATATGTATCAAATCAGAAGACACAGGCGTTACCAAAATGTGAGATTACAAATATATCCGGAGAAAATAATGATTTCTATTCCGGCTTCACCGTCGTGCTCGAAAAATCGCGCGTGTTTTAAAGACCTTAATATCCACTTATACTTTAATATACTATTAAACATCGTTTTTCGTTTTGCCCCCTACTGCTGAAATGGTTATAACCATGTATATATACACATAGATTCAAAAGTTTTGCATCACCCTAAATCTCCGAAAAAAAAATGAGTTCATTATAAATGGATCAGAGATTAATCAAATAATTAGTTTCAATAAAAAAAACGTGTATATTTGTCAAAAATTTTTATTATCCAATAATAAACTGGCTTCAAACATAAAAAGTATTCTTAGAAATTAAATAAATTAAATACAAATTGATTCTTTTTAAATAAAAGGTTAAGTGAGAACCTGCATGAGAACTTTTAATAAAGAGTATTTCCACCTCTAGAATTTATGCAAGCTTGAATTCGCCTGCCCCTTCTGTTTACCAAATTATTGATATTCTGTTGAGGAATATTTCGCCATTCTTCTTGGGCCGCATGAACAAGCTCTTGTACACTTCTGGGTGGATTTCTGCGTGCTGCCACTGCCCTGGCAAGCATGTCCCAAGTATGTTATATGGGATTCTTGTCAGGAGATAGGGCAGGTCAGTTCAAACGATTGATCCCTTCAGTTTCAAGATACTCATTTACATTTCTGGTCCGATGAGGTCGGGCGTTATCATCCATAAAAACGAAGGAATTGCCAACAGCTGCGCGCCATAGTCTCACGTGAGGATATAGAATCTCTCTGAGATACCTATCATCAGTCATCGTTCCCTCTACATGAATTAATTCTGTGCGATCATTTAACATGATACCAGCCCAAAACATAGCACTTCCTCCTCTAAAGGGCGGCACGGGGCGAGCATGGGCAAGCAGAGCAACTCTCGTTGGATCCCGCCACACACGTATTCGATGGCTATCTTGTACCAAACAAATCCTTGTCTCGTCGGAAAAAACACCGAATTCTAAAATTCTTCATGCAAGGCCGCGTGTTCTTGATCCCACTGTAGTCGGCGAACTCTGTGCTTAGGTTGTAGTCTGGACACTCTTATTGGTCGGTGATACCTCAAACCTGTCGCAAGTATTCGTCTTCGTAATGTCGAGATCGATACTTGAACTCCCAACGCATGTCTCATATCTCTTTGTAGTGCTGGTATTGCTATGGTCGGGTTTCTTCGGATAGTTAAGTGGATATAGCGCAAAAAAATTCCTTCGCATCCGAAGAAGGTGATGCAAAACTTTTGAATCTATGTGTATTTTTTAAAGGAGCCGTCCATTCGCCGGCACCACCTCAGTCTCTTGGGCTTATTGTGGATTCTCCTAACATTCTGACTACAGCCTATTCAGCCAATCCGTTCCCTGTATTAGCTCATACAGGTTCTTTACTGGTTGGTTGTAGAAGTCTTCTGAAGTCATTTGGGGTCTTCCATTTAGTTTTTACCTCCTGTGGTCCAGCGTCTCACAGTTGCATAATATGTGCAGAGCTGTTTCAGTGTCCTTTTTGCATCTCCTGCATGTGAGGTCTCCGTTATACAGCCCTATTTTGTTCAGGTGCTCCTTTGTGGGAAAGTGTCCCGTAAGAAGCCCCGTTATGGTGCGTAGTTTGTTCCTGCTCATTGAGAGCAGTTCGTTTGCTACTTTTTCTGATGGTTCTTTTATAAATTTCTTCCCATGTGTTTGCCAGGGCGTATTCTTCCAGAGTTTTATGGATTGTTCTTTTACCCAACCTTTTAACCATGACCTAGTGGAGCATCAGCTTTTTCATTGCCTGCGATTCCAGTTCTTCACAGCATTCCCATACCAGCCGAGATGTTACCTGTATATTAATGCCAAAAAAAAAATGAAAATATACAGCTGCTATTTGAAATACGCATTCTCAGATAAAATTAACAAATTGGTGATCACGTGTTTTTTATACTTTGTATACAGGGGTACCCCAAAGTGAGTGTGTCAAAATTTTTTACACGCTAAATAAAAAGATCACAGAGGCCATAATAATAAGAGCATCCGGTTGAAATTTGAAATACATTCTCTCAAATATTGGACAAACAAGGAAAAAAATTGGCGAATACGTACCTGTGATATTTTGTATACATGGTTATCCGAAAGAGAGGGGATCAAAGGTAAGTCAAAAAATCGTAGAGGCCATTATTTAAAGGAACTGATTGGTTTTAAAAATTAAATTTAACTAAATAAAATAAAAAACTTACTGAATAAAATCACTATAATCCACAATCGATCAATTTCCATCTTAAAACAAATCTTAATCACTTCACACTTCAGTATATCATAAACTATACTGACTTTTAGCTTGTTAACAGCATCACAGATTAGAAAACCGTAAACGAACATATACCACGACCCGACTTTTGACTATAAACTAACAATAAAGTCGACCGAAACCCCATAACAAACTATGAAACTTTAGTAAACTTCGAAACATCGAAAATATTTTTGTCAATGTCAAGAACTGTTAAGTATGCTGAAAAGGTTTGTCGAGTATATTGTCTAAAATTAAAAGTATTGTGCAAGGAGATCCAACTGAAATTATAATAATGATTATATTATTATTATCATCATATTATGTACTTGTGATGATCATATTTTTATTATGCAACGATTTTTTTGGGATTAAAAGTAGGTGGGAGGAGGTTCCATTTGCAGGAACGTATTAATTGATATAAATAAGTATATAATAAATAAAAGGTACTTACTTTCTTAACTTTTTCCAACCCTTCAAGGGATAATACCTGGGGAATGTCACCCAGGGTTACTGCCTGGATCTACACTGCCATCATCAGACCTATGCTAACGTACGGCGCGATTGCCTGGGGAGTTAGATCAAACCAGCTGACAGTCGTCCGTAAACTGGATCAAATTCAAAGAACAGCATGCCTCAACACAACAGGAGGCATGAGAACCACACCAACCAGAGCGATGGAGGTGATCCTTGGTCTCACTCCCCTTGACATACACATCAGGGAGGTTATTTTGATGACCATGACACGCTTACGCTCTACCGGTATACAACCTGACGTAGGATCTGGTAGATTGAGACGTAACCTATGGCGTGAGGCACTCAATGAGGTCCCACTGCTGCAGGCAAATACGGACGCAATCTCACCACAATATGTCTTCCACAGGCCCTACAAGGTAATAATCAAATATAACACACAAGACACATCAGAAGAAGGCGCACTCCGCATCTTCACGGATGGCTCTAAAACCAATATGGGCTCAGGATGTGGAATTTATTCCAGATCTCTGAACCTAAACATCAAATGGGCGATGGGCTGTAATGTCAGCGTTGCTCAAACAGAGCTCACTGCTATCTACATCGCCGCAAAAGAGATTACCAAAAGAAACACAGGTAATAAAATTCACATCCTCACGGATAGTAGACAAGCACTACTAGCCCTGAACAGACCACGTATCACATCAGGCCTAGTACTAGAGTGTCACCTGTCCCTGATCGAAGCCTGTAGCAACAACGAAGTCACTCTAGGCTGGATCAAGGGGCACAGTAAATCGAAAGGTAACCACATTGCCGACTCACTAGCCAGGAAAGCAGCCTCTCAAAAACTCTTGGGACCTGGCACTTTCATCGGTCTGTCGGCGTCGACTATGATTGACTTAATAAAGGAACACTCCCTTGGATAAGTTTAAGGGTAGATGAGACGATGCAGAAGGTTGCAGGCTTGCCAAGGAACTGCTGCAGTATCCGGACAGCAAAGTAGCCAAAAAATACGTGACTATGAACAGACAGAACCTTCGGACAGCCACGGGTATTCTGACCGGTCACTGCCACCTACGAAAACACCTCTACAGACTGGGTCTGTCTGACACTTCACTCTGTAGAGGATGTGAACAGGAAGATGAGACTGTCGAACACATTCTTTGTGAATGTCCGACACTCTCTCAATTTAGGTTTTCCGTATTCGGCGAGTACAGACTAACACAAGCCAACATGAGGGAGCTTACTTCCGGCGACGTTATCGCCTACTTCAAACAAGTAGGCTGGATGACGAGCCAGAAGGAAGTCTGAACCTCGGAAGGATGCACAATGGGCCAATTGTGGCCTAAGTGCCGTGGGGGTCACCCACCCTTCAAATTCTTACAGATACAGAAGGGATAATAATTATGAAAGCTGTTCATAGAAGAATGGAACCTTTTAGGGCCTCTAGCAAGGAGTAGACGTTTTTTTCATAATAAAGTTATTTTTTATGGCGGTAGATACTTTTAAAAAACATTTATCTACGACCACCTTTAAAATTAGTCATTTACGAACCATTATACATTCGTTAAAAAGCGTGCGTAACTGAACAACGCTTTTTATATGGGACTTTCATTTTAACACCCAGGGGGCGTGCGTAAATGACCAATGCTTTTTAAATGGGGTTTTCATTTTAACACTCTACGTAATGATCGAGTTGCCTTGAATTTAGTCGTTTGTTGTATAAACTTTTGTGCTGTCAGTAAATTTGACAGAAGTGTCAGACATAGTGAAAAATATTCTCTGTGAAATTTAAAATATTAATTACACTTATTTTAAATGGTAGAACTTCGAGAAGAATGCATTTCTTCGGATTGCACACCGCCTGAAATTAGAATTCGTTGTGTATATATTAGTTTATAGAAAATTTATTTTTATGTTTTTCAACCCCTTCATAGCACATTTTTTTATTTTTTCTTCATGTGGTCGTAGATAAAGTTTTGTATGACACTTGTGCATGAAGTACTTTTGCGCACTCGTTGAGAAAAAGGCACTCGCTACGCAAAAGTATAACTCGTGCGCAAAAGTATAACTTCACGCACTTGTATCATAAATAACTATTTCAAACGTTCTCTTTTAATCGTAACGTTTTGAATCTTTCATGGATCTGTCATTAATGTCATAGTTCAAATTTTTGTTAAAAAGTAGGCTGTGGATCAGTAATTCACATATTCGGACGTTAAACTCGCTACGACGTAAATGCTCAAACCAAAAATTAGCGAAAAAATAAGATAAATCCAACTGTGTCGTATGCGATACTGCGCTGTAGTAAATGCAGCGAATTATTCGGTTATATCACGGCTTAGTTTCAGACTGTCAAGCGAGAGAAGTGTTTGAAAGAGCTCGAAGATTCGTGTGGCCAAGCTTTATAAAATATCAACGCTCACGCAAAATAGGTTCGTTATTGCACTGGTAGACTTAACTTACGCTTTAAGCTTGAGCTCGCAGTTTTTTTTATCATTTTGACAATGCCTCACAAAATTTATTAAATATAAATTTTATATTTGATAAAAGGAAATATTTTAGATCTGCAGCACGGCAGCGCTCATGTACTAGCCGTCACTGTAAAAATATGGAGAGTAATTTGTTTTGGCAATTAATATCTATTAAAAATGCTGTTTGATGTCCATTCTACCAAATACTTTGACATCCTGAATAATGGTCTCTATCTTTTTGGGCCAATATCAATAGTTTCCAAAATCGTAAGTTTCATGTCTTTCATTATTTATGTAGTAAATAAAACACATAAATGTTTATCAAACAAAATATCTTTGAATTTTTATATATTAAAGGCATGATTCTTGCATAGTAGCAAGCAATGGTGTTTTAAAAACAAAATTCACCTCTGACAAATGGACGAATACTATCCTGTGCTTAATAATTGTATTCTGTATGAGTAATTATTTGAGTACTGCTCTAGATTGTTTTTGAATATTAAAAAAATTTAGGACGTGCTTATGTTTTTGAATAATAGTATGACTCAATACAGTGGATTTAACAGATTTTAGTAATAAAAATAATGTCAACGTTTTAATATTTTTTACACGAATACATTTATCATTGAAATATGAAAATATAAATAAATATAAATATTACCAACAAGTAGCATATATTTTCAAGTCAAACTGTTTTTTTTTCAGTCTCCGTTAGGTTCCCATAACATACTAACAAGAATGGTGTATAACATGATTATGGTTCTTCTTTTCCTAACCGGTTGGAAATGTGTAACTCCTGTTTGTAATAACCAGTCTGTGAATTCATATAACGATATATATAATTATAGTTCTTTGACATTGAAATTTACTGTTGTTACATGAGCAATAAAATCTATTTCATTGGACTTAATTTTTGAAAATAAAACTTATCTATTTATTCACCGGTCGACACAAATTTTGGGTCTGACTGTTACATGTTAAATTTTGGTTTCTCCTAAGACAGAAATAAGGAGAAATTTTTTTTACACGATTTAAGTTTGCTTTTGTAGAAACTAGACCGATTTTTCAATTTTTCGTCAAAAATTACTGATTTTAATATTTTTTCCACACTTCCACTGTAAATTATAATTGGAAAACATTTTTTCGGATACAAGAGACTTTTTTATTGAAGATTTGTGATAAACAATAACATGAATGTGAAATAACAAGAAATTAATGTCTAAAAGTGAATATTCTTCGTATTAAATTGAATCAACTAGTTTCAAAACCCGACAAATCCACTGAGGTCAAATGTTGGGAAATTGAAGAAAACTGTTTCATGTCATTACTATTGACTAACTGTGTAAATATTTTGCAAGCTATTAGAGGCCAAATTGTTTTATTGAAAAATGTATTTATTTTTTCCAAAAACACATAACTGTAGTCGAAATTTTAATAAATAAAATGGATTTGTCGGGTTTTGATATTAAACTTTGGATTTGTCGGGTTTTGCAAATAACGCTCATGGATTTGACGGGTTTTGATACCGAAACATTTGAAAACAAATAATTTTTTGAAATATTTATTTTATCAAAAGAGCCTTAATACAATACAATATTTTTTGAAAACTAAACTATCAAGTCCGGTATCTCGTCAACTGATTCACACAAATTAGTAGTTTTCAATTTAAATTATAAAACAAACTGGACAACACTAATACTTTGTATACTCTGACTGTTAGAACATGAACAAATGGCGCAGACAAAACAAAAAGTCATACGTATTGCAGTCGCGTGACTTAAGAAGATTGCTGTGATTGGCTGGTGTGGATTTGTTGGCATTTGATTTTAACGTCGCTCGGATTTGTCGGATTTTGAAACCAACTCCATATTTTAAATGCAAATGTAGCTTGGATTTGCGGTGATTTGAACTGTGAATATTATATTAGATGGTAGAGAACTTGAAGACGAATCCAATGACGTATTAAACTCATTTTTCTCCAAAAATGGATTTGTCGGGTTTTGAAACTAGATGATTCAATTAAATTAAGTTATACTTATCGTTGTAAATCAGTTGAAAGCAAAATTTACGATTTACATACAGGGTGTACCAATCTCATGACAAACTTCGGTAGGTATATGGGTTATTTTAAGAGATATCAAAAAATGTTATTAACAAAAATAGTAGATGGGCTGAAGGTCCATATTTTGAAATTATATCGAACTATCGAACTATACAGAGTGCTGCATAACTCCGTTACAAACCAAACATATGATTTTTCAAATAGGAACCCCTGTATATTATACCGAATTCGGATGGGTTACATTTTTTTGAAGCTTTTGATATGATACGTTATACAGAGTCCTTCAAAAGATATGGACATGTTTATGTGAAAATCGTAGGTAAATCAACGCTCTGTAGCTTGTTGTACGTTGAAGAAAACAGAGTTTCGTAACATGATGCAATATCTCCGTATCCTATTAAATTTCAATTATATTCTTTCTTATATACAGGGTGAACGGAGACTCGAACCTGTCATTTTCTTTCTTCTTTCAAATGGAACACCCTATATTTTATAGCAAAAATAGAATCTTCGATTATGTAACTTAAATTTTTGTCAAGCATTCCCTATACCCAAAGTTTATAATGAATATTAAGTGTTTTTCAATGTCTAAAATCAGAATTTAAGCATGAGAACAGAAATCCAAGAAAACATATTTTTTTTGTTGACGGGTGTTATATTTATTTTGTTTTTAATCTTACCCCAACCCACCGAATCGTGAGGATAATTGTAAGTTTGATACAATGAAACATTTATATCCTGATGCTAAAGAATTAATAAAAAATGTTTACGAATCTTTGCTGGCATGAAATTTTAATTCAACCGATGACTTAGCTGAGATATTTGCTGGCTGCTTCGACAAAGACAGCTTTATCATCAATAAAATCTTCTCGAAAAGATATGTGAAGTGTATCATTTTATTTAATATCAAAGATAATCGTTCAATACTATTATAACGCCTCCCAAAGTTGTAAAAAAATAATTTTCCTAGTATTAACAACTACTTCGCGAGCTATATGCCCCGAAAGGCATTGAATTACAGTTTTAAGTTAGGTTAGGTTCGGCTTATTTACGCCTCATCTGTATAAGGTATAATTTGGCAAGTTTATCTGAAGCTATGCGGCATCGGTAAGAGGCGAGGAAAAACATGGTGCATATCTGTCAAACGTACAAATGGCGTACGATACCTATTTTACCAAGTAGAACGGACACTACCACTGACCATACCAACGCCACTGGATAAATCAATATCAGTCAATTGACGAAGTGAGAGGGAAGATCACACGCACGCGCTTGCCAATAAGAAGTCAGCTGGTCGATACAAATCACCAATTCTGTAATTCGGAGGGTGTGGTAATTATGGTTTTGGTACAACGCTGTCAGAGCTTGAAAAAGCCCATAACAAATTTGAAAAAGTGTTCATCTTTTAATATTTATAAATCGAAAAAATAATGTTAATAGAATAAATCCAAGGAAACAAGCACATTATAAAATTAACGTTGAATCATATTTTTAATATTCTAATAAAAAGACCCATTTATGATTTTATTATTATCACTACATGGTTAGCACTTCAGTTTTTTCAGTTAAACGTGGCAATGTCAAATGTTTTCGACTGCATTCCTTTCACGGTATCAGATAAACTTGCCAAAGTATAGATGTCATCTGTCCAGAAACTCTGAGAGCACAATCCTTGACTGGAGACAATGCTGAAATCACATCAATACATTAACAGCAACAATGCACTGTGAGCCGAAATAAAGGAGTACATTTTTTAATTGAAAATATTTTCTTTGTTTTTTGGGCGATTCATTTTCTTTTTTCAGGGCTAATAACCTAATATGTCCTCAACATGACTGTAAATTTGGAAGCAAAAATAATGGACAGGGTCGGACGTATAAAAAAAAACTATATAACAGTGCATTTGAGCTCGTTGCAAATGAAAACTGTTTTAGTTGAAATTGTACTAATATGCTTTTTTGGTAGATAAACTATCCATAACACTTATTACCGGACTCGCGAAATACCATTTTTTTATTAAGTAACATTTTAACAACTAACACATTTATGAAAACAGTTTATTAATTTTAAAACTTAGAGTAAAATATTATGAATGTGGCCACCATTATTGTTTATCACTTCTTGAAGTCGTCTGCGCCATAAATTGATAGATACTGAAGAAATGACATATTTTAAATGTTTACCAGGGAAAGCGGAATCCCGTCTTGTATTCGGAGGTCAATGCCGCCACAATCAAGAATATAAATAATTCTATTTCATATTGTAATAATAAAATAGTTCTTACCGTTGACCACTATGAATATGATATTTCCAATTATTAAGGAAACATTTGAATACAAATTACCTACTATAATAAATTCAGTAAAAAAGATAACAACTTTTATTTAATGTTATAAATAAAATGTAACCGTTATTATATATACACACACTGATAAAAAGAAATCGTAAAAGTGCACAATAAAACGTCTAGACAGAATGACTAAGTATGCTATCTCTGATAATTACTACCTTCCTTGAGGAGATAGGGGAATTTGTATAGTTTATATACTACATAAGATAAGACTACAAAGTTGGAGTTAGCTAAGTCTTCGCACTAGAAGCCACATTTCTGGACTCTGTGTTGCTGCTAGCAATCTTCACCGTCGCCCAAGAATGTTAGGATTTTCCTGGGCATATTTCCTAAATCTTTGTTTAAAGATGAAATCTTCAGCCTTATTAGCCAATTCAGCCAATTATTCAATGCTGAAAAATTACTTTCTCCTCTTGAGAAACCAAAAAAGAAAAGCAAAAATAAGAAATTATATAATAGTATATTACGTAACGTGTGTGGTAAGAAGCATTATACGCACGCATGGAAATGTAATTCCGTAAGTGCGTAAAATGCTTAACAACACGAGTTACGTACTATACTTTACCTACGACCTACTTGTACTTGTATTTTTTATAAGAAGCATAAGAAATAACAGTTACATAATTAGAGGTGCTTGGTAAACTCCATCTCTATTACTCTATTACCAATGAAAGAAGCACATTAAAGAGCTAACGTTTAATCATTATTAATATATTGTTGATAATCGAAAGTCCATTTTTCAATCATAATCAATACATATACTTAGCCCTTTGGGCTTTTCATAGTTGAACGTGGTCATATCGAATGTTTTCAAATAGTAAATTTTGAATAAAATGGCGACGTCTATTGACAGTTGCTAAGATGTTGCTAGGGAAGCCGTGCGATTTACTTTACAGCTGTGCGTTTTTTTTACAGTGCGTAATAGACGTCATTACATTGATACCGACTGTGTGTTATTGACTGATTACAGGGGGGTTCGTAGGTAAAACTTTATTAATTGAAATTGTTCTAAAGTATAATAATAATTTAATGTTACAAAAGGATTTGAGGATGGAAATATTTATTCCACTTGCTGGACTTGTTTGATGGTATCGATACAAATCCACAAAGTAAGGACTAATTAGTGTACGATAAGGATTTTAAGAACTATTTTTATCTGAGTTGAATAGCAAAATCTGCAATTTCTTGTGCATTGTTTCAAAGGATAGACGTACCACATTAACTAATACAAAAAATTAAGAAAAAATGAAGGGAGGCTGAGACTAAAACTATGGTAACAAAAAAAGAAGTAGTAGTCAAAGTTCAAATAAAACATGACACCTTATTATTTTAAGAAAATGTTTATGTGTGTACCCAAGTTGAATCGATAGATATGCTTGGGTAGTTCTATTAACGTTTGAAATCTTCACGGCTCCTTTGCCAAGTTACACACTTCCCAGATTGCCTTAGAAATTTATCTATGTCGAAATAACTATTCTGTTAAATTTATTTTTTTTTTGTTAGATGGACTTGTTTCTCGTCGTGTGTCCTCCATAGAGCGAGTTCTTGAAGAATTTAACAGTACAGTGCCACTTTATCATACATATGAAGAATAATAATAAGTACGCGACTTGATATCTAATTGTCAAAATGCTTTGGTCTTCCGTCTGATTTTTTTTTGTTGAACGATATTCGTGTTAGTTTCCTTTAACAGATTTTTATGTTCAAATTATGTAAATTGGTTGAAGTGAGTGACTATGTGGGGGTGGATTATTATTTTTACAATTCTGCATAAAAGTAAGTACTTACCTACTCTTTACACGCGCTCTTTCGCTGCCTTTTTAATCTAGTCAACAAGTTAAAAATGGTGAAAATATTGATATGCTTCATTCAAGATGACGTTGCAAAACAAAATTTTGCATATATTATATTATAGATTTTTTTATTCAAAGGAAACTGGAAAAGTAAATGTGACAGTTCCTCTGTTTTATTCGTCTTTACTTCTTAAGGCAGAAATCAAATGTTTGTTTTTGTTGGTTTTAGTAGGGATTTCTAAGGATCTCAAATTTTTTTAATAATAAATAAAGCCTATGTTACTAGGTGATTTTGAAGCTTCCTAAAGGCAAAACAATTTTTGAAATTTGACCAGTAGTTTTTAAGTTTGTATGTATGTATGTATGTATGTTGGGGTGACATTCACTGAGACCTGAAAGATCTATTGTGCCCCTTTACTTCTACTTATTTTCTGAGGATAGTACAGAAACTAATAGCTCCTTTAGTCCTATTTCCCGGAGGAATTTTAGGATGTCTGCAGGCTTCAACTTGCAGCTTCTTCCTCCACTATTTTGAGCTTTTCCAGGTCCCCATTCAGGCGACAATGTTCTGCTAGGATCCCTGTTAAAACTCTTAGCGTAGTTTTACTTTTGACTTATGCATCCATTTGATCTCAACAGGTTGTAGTCATCCAGAAGAGTATTTGATTGTATAAGCCCTACTAGATCTTTCCAAGGGTCAGATCTTCTCTTTTTCTCGGCTTTACCTATTTCTTCCAATATTACATTGGGGATGATTCCGCAAAAGGGTTCAGGTCCCCAGAAAGATATTTCAGTCTCCTTCTTCGCTAGTTCATCTGCTATTTCATTTCCTTCTATTCCAGTGTGCCTGGAATCCATAGTAAGGATCTCGCCTAGTTCATTAAGTTTCCCACACCATTTTGGAACTGATTACACAGGAACTCAGTGCTTTAATGGCTGCTTGACTATCCGACATTATGATAATCCCTTGTCTTCTGTATCTTTTATCAATATTGAACTGGGCACACTTTCTTATGGCATGGATTTCCGCTTGAAAGATACTTGGGGTTTTTCCCAAGCTTTCAGAGTGTTTGGTTCCTGGCCCGAACACTCCTATCCCTATTGCTTTCGAGCCGTCTGTGTACCATTGAATGGCATTCTTTCCAAGTCTGGTAGTGGTATTTGGATCCTATTCCTTCTTGTTGCTCATTTCCGTAACGAATTTCTTTGAAAAGTTATACTTTTTCATCATAACGTCTTGTTGCATGTCCCAGGTTGTCTGATTTCTAAGAAGTGAGGAGGTGGTTTTTTTAATGATTCCCTCTCTACTTAGTATGTATCTTGTTCTTTCTGATACACTTTCCACCACTATATGAAGAGAGATAAGGTTGAGAATCACTTCCATGGCTGCCGTTGGGCATCTTCTCATTACTCCTGTAAGTTTTTAAGTTTATTCGTTACATACAAAAATTCGAATCTTTCGTCTTTATAATATTAGTATACATTGGTATATTGATAAATATTAATCAATGTTTCGATAGTAACGAATAAGCGGGATATTTTAATACAAAACATTAACAATTTAAATAAACAACTCCAAATACGTTAAATTCGAATCAAGGATTTAGGAGTTTCATCATAATGGTGTTATGTACGCTTTTCCCAATTAATTGTAATGCTATAATCTACAATAAGGTGAAACTGGTCAATATCAACACGACTTAATAAAAAAAATGTAAACACGACCCAGATAAATACAACTGTTTCACCCAGTTGAACAATTTAAGATGCAAGTGCCGGAAACAATGTCTTACGATTGAATTTACCTTGTAAAATTATAGTTTTTTTATAATTTTTTTTTGATAATAGTATATTATTAAACGAGCAATTTATGATAGCCATAATTCACGATGGGTGACTCAAGTGAATTATGGCCATAAATTGCGAGTAGAATACTATACTTAGTCCACGACACTTAATTTATTTATTAATAAATAAAAGTCAGTAGCGATTTGGCATATTACTAACCTCAAAATGTTGTGGCAGCTACTTCAAATAATTTGACATATATAGAGATGGGCGATACTGTAGAAAGTATTAATACAACGTACCGTTATAAATATATTGTTTTAAAATACTTAATATTAGAAAATATCGTTATGAAAAGTATCAATACTAAAAATTACAATATTTTATAGATACGATATATGTCAGAAACAAATTTCCTGAACAAAATACACAGATTTAATGGTTTATTCCATATTGTACCCCCATCTCTAGTCGTGAATTATGAACCATAATACACTACAGTGTATTATGAACCATAATTCACGACAGTTGATATATGGGTACCATATACCTTCAGTTAGGAGGTAAAATATTGACTTATTATTAGGTGGTCGTGGACAAATAATTTTATAATATAAGAAGGTTTATCTACGACAACTTTTAAAATTAGTCATTTACGAACCAAAAAAATGTGTGAAATCATATATTATACATATGTTAAAAAGCGTGCGTAAATGAACAACGCTTTTTATACGAGACTTTCATTATCACCCAAAAGCGTGCGTAAATGAACAATGCTTTTTAAATGAGGTTTTCAGTAGTAATACCCCTAGGGTCTTGATAATACCGAGATAATTTTGTCATAGAGAATGCTGGAAGCGTGTTGCTTGATAATAGCCCAAGGCCGCAGGCCGAGGGCTATTATCTTTGATATAACAAAAAATTGATTGTCAATCTGATGTTTAATAGTTTTCAATACAAACTTTATTAGTTTTAATCAAATATAATTCATTTTTATTTAAAACTACAGTTGTGAGAAGTACAATTGGTAAATTAATTGAATCGTTAGATGCAATACCTAATTTCGCGACATTTTTAATCCAGTTGTCAGTTTGACGGTTAATTAATTTTTAATAAAAAATAAACACCAAACTGAAAACACCACATGTAGGGTATTATCGCTGTAATACAGCGGTGATTGGATGAAATTTGACACATGACTTGAAATGAAGTAATTTGATTGGTTGCTATATTCAGTAAAAAATTATCATTTTAAGACCCATTTTTAGCTACGTAATGATCGAGTTGCCTTGAATTTAGTCGTTTGTTGTATAAACTTTTGTGCTGTCAGTAAATTTGACAGAAGTGTCAGACATAGTGAAAAATATTTTCTGTTATATTTAAAATTTTGATAACACATATTTTAAATGGCAGAACCTCGAGAAGAATTGTTGTGTACCTGTATATTTGTTCATAACAAATTTATTTTTATGTTTTTTAACCCATTCAGAGCAAATTTTTCTCATTTTTTCTTCATGTGGTCGTAGATAAAGTTTTGTATGACACTTGTATGTGAAGTACTTTTGCGCACTCGTTGCGAAAAAGGCACTCGCTACGTTCGTGCCTTGCATTTTCGCAACTTGTGCGCAAAAGTATAACTTCACGCACTTGTATTATAAATAACTATTTTTGAATAAGTGGTTCAATGATGCACACTGGGTTAGGGACGGCCTTTATATTTTTGTTTTCGTTTCAGATGCATTACCTCAAATAATACCAGATCAAATTGATTACCAAAACTTTCCACTGCCATTTGGGTTAATTGCAAATGGTGGTTCACAAGTTCGACAAGCATTCAATATTGGCAGTTGTCGAATAGTATATAATCCGTAAGTAAAACCAAAAATATGCATGACTTTGAAGTAATTTTCCTACGATCACTACCCAAAGTAGGATTTTCCACACTCAAATCTAACCGCAAAGTTGATGTTTTCGGGAGCTGTCATAATTTGACATTATTGGCGCTCTTAAGCAGAAAGTAACTTTGGCGCACGCCTAATTTTATTTATAGATAAAAGAGAGCTAGTAGTTATTTTAATATAAATAAATATTTTTGCTGATTTTCTAATATGTTGAAGCATCCAACAGTATTTTTCGTAATAATTTAATGAGAATTGGAGAAATTTAAAAAATATCTGACATTAATATAATAAGTGTTGCCTACGTACATAGGTACACGAAACTACTATCTGGAAGCTGCTAAGTACAAATTAATTTTATTTTGGTGTGATCGTGGAAAAAATCTTGTGTGTATTTCGTGCAGAAAGTCCTTTGATAGTCTCGCTCCGCTGACGCGTCGCGCGGCAACTTTCTGTCTCAACTGCCAAAGTACTACTTTCTGCTCTTGATACACAATAGCTATTTGTGTATTAAGAGCGGAAAGGGATACTTTGCCGCTTGAGGCAGAGAGTTGTCCGAGCGACGCGTATAGGAGCGCGGGCAATCTGCCGAAAGCGGCAACGCACTTTCTGCTCGAATTGCACACAAGATTTTGTCTACGATCACCTTATTTTTAAACAAATAATTAAAAAAAAACATGAAAAGTACACTTTATTAGAATGTGATGTTGAAAACATGTAACAATTACTTATTATTTTTATTTATTGCCCACAATATTAAAGTTGAATGTACAGTTTTGGCAATTTTTAATATTTATCCCAGGACCTGAAGAAGTCGAAGGTAGCGTAATATCTTCTGAATCTTTTTCTGCAATATCTGCTATATCTGGAGGTGTGCTTGAAAATTCACTGTCACTATCCATTTTTCAAATAGCTATTTATAAACAGACAACTTTTTTATAAACTAAAAATGAAATAATGACGTTTCATTAATTCCATAGTCTACTATTTTCACAAAATAGTAGGTAGGTACTTAAATATGCAATCACTGTTGCATGTAGGTGTATAATGCATTGCCTACCTTCTGACTGTTATATTTCTACTACGTAAACTTGTCCGTATAAATCAATACTATCAAAATAGGAATCTGCAAAAACGATCAAGAAAATTGTCAATCTTAACAACGTTATATTTGTAATAAGTTGTAAATATTAATTTTTATCTTGAACTAAGAAATAAATCCTTCACTGTAGTATTGAATCAAAATTATATCATTGTATGAGGTTTAAATTATTTTATAATTTCAATAAAATTAAACATATAAAATATACACCTCCATCTATTTGTTGGTAGCGTAACCTGCAGCGTTGTAAATCCAGTAACTTGTATAAATTGTAGATGTCAGTCAAATTATATAAGAATATTTATTAATTTCGTTCGAAATATCTTCAAATATTAATATTTCAACTAAAATATTCGGACTGCTCTACATTTTGTTTTAATATATCTATTATTTACTACCTTTCTTTAGTTTATTGTAAATGAAAACAGGCGAGCGGAAAAGTACGCTCTAGAGCGTAAATAATGTCAATTATGACAGATCGCGGAAAACATCACCACCGTTTGTTACATTTGATAGTAGAATCATAGGATATCGGTCCAGACTCTATGACGTTCAAAAATAATCATTCGGAAAATCTAGGAAAATTTTTGAAAACTCTTATTTTCTACCCTCTGAAAAGGTGATTTGAAACTGTACGGCATTTGATTCTGTAGATTATCCAACATATAAATAAATATTTAACAGTGGTTCTGTAAAAAAAAAGTTGTGTGAAAAGCCGTGGGAAATTTTTTATTTTCCGAGATTTTACCACTCAAAAAATATCATCTGAAAATTTACGGCATTTGTTCTACTTTCGTAACATTTCGTAACACGTCAATGTATTTTGTGTTTTGAGTTTCCAAAAATTTCCCTAGATTTTCCGAACGATTATTTTTGAACGCCATAGAGTCTGGACCGATCTCCTATGATTCTACTATCAAATGTAACAAACGGCGTACAGTTTCATATCTCGGTTTCAGGGGGTAAAAATGAGTTTTCAAAAATTTTCCTAGAATTTCCTCACGATTATTTTTGAACGGCATGGAGTCTCGACCGATCTCCTATGGTTCTGCTATCAAATGTAACAAAAGGCGTACAGTTTCATATCACGATTTCATCAGGAGGTAAAAAATGAAATGTTCAGTTTTCCACTGCGCTTTTCTGCACAAGAGAAAATGCACGCCATAGTGCTGGAACTGATGGTGGCATGATAAACTATCGTTCTGAATGGGTTTGCTGCTGTTTCAAATAGCGACACTTTTTTCCCCACGGGCTCATAGTCTATTAGTATTATAAGACTTTTGGGTGATTCTTATTTTATTAATGTAAAGAAAAATGTGATTTTTCTTTAAATATTCCCGCACATCAAGCGTCATCAAGGCAGAATTGTTCATTCTATATTCTATAGTCCATAGTGAACGATTATTATCTGGCTGTCATGAAAAAGCATTAATGTCAAAGTACTTTTTCCAATTAATGTTCATAAACGGAAGAATAAGTTATAATAATTGTGTTTTAGGATCGACATTGTAATTAATAACATTAAATGTCGTTTTATAAGATCATATGGTGGTTTTTATTTGTAGTGATTAGGACGACACAGT
The DNA here is from genome assembly GCA_910591695.1 of Galerucella pusilla. Lineage (NCBI taxonomy): Eukaryota > Metazoa > Arthropoda > Insecta > Coleoptera > Chrysomelidae > Galerucella > Galerucella pusilla. Next base: position 79,722 of record CAJUYI010000231.1, on the reverse strand, counting down.
AAATCCAAAACAAGCTGAGTTTCTCTGTAAGAAAAGATTTAGCTTGTTTTGGATTTACTGTGTCGTCCTAATCACTACAAATAAAAACCACCATATAATCTTATATAAATACTGTATTTTATTGCATTTTATTTACTTTTTCATGAGGTAAACTGCGGGACTGCAGGGTAAATCAGAAAAGTCTAAGCTTAAGTCAAGTCAAGTCAGTTTCTTATATCGTGGAAAGAACTATACTGAATAAATAAATTAATTGAAGTTATTTTTGTTACCGTAGAGTGTGTCCAGATCCAGACGTCACTTTTTTTTTGTTTACGATAGAAAACCCAGACTATCCCGTACCAATACATCTCGGAGCTAAAACTTTAACTTCGAACTTAAATAGCACTTTATTTAACGCAGCTAAACCAACAAAAATAATTATACATGGATATAATTCTGATATGAATATAAGTGCTTTAGTAGTAGTAAGAAACGGTAAGAAACACTTTTTTCTGGGACGCAGTAGATAATTTTAATAATTTCTTTTTTCAGAATATTTGAGAACAAAAGACTATAATATTTTTACTGTTGACTGGAGCCCTTTGAATCAGTCTCCTTGTTATTTGGGAGCTATTTATAACATCCGGCATGTTGGAACTTGTACTGCTCAGTTGGTTCAAAGACTTCTAGAATTAGGAAATACCGATATACATGCTTTAGGATTCAGTTTAGGTAAGAATAATCAATTTTTTTTTAAATTCTGTTTATCAAAATTCAAAAGCAATATGGAATAGTTTACGCCAGTACACAGGACCTTAAAGGAACGGCCATCTTTGCAATGAAAAGCGATAAAATGTTTTTGGTATCAGTGACGGCTCGTGATGAAAATGTTGTGTCCTGCAATTTTTTTAAAAAGTTTTCCATCCTAATGAGGTTGACTCCCATCGATTGTATCGTACTTTCTCCGCATTCCGTGTTGAAATATTGGATTTCTGGAACGATTGTCAATTATTGCAACACAAGAAAAAGAAGAGTCACACACTAAGCACTACTTCGTTACGAATGAAGGCTTAGGTCAGTCGGTATGGGTCATTTTAGACCAAAAATACAAGTAACTAGCAATACGGCTGATTTTTTTTATAAGCACCTTGAAGTATGACCAGTCTATCCATTTCCCAAGCTGGAAGAACAATTAATAAACTTTCTTTTTCAAATGTTTTCAATATTTCACGCTGGGATTAAGGTGGAGAAGAATAAAGAATACCACCGTGTAGGGGAAGTGCTTTGCAATAAAAAAGGTCTCCTGCGTTTTTTTCGTCCGATCAATGGTTTGTCCGTAAAAAATTCGGTAAACTAAATATGTGTTCCGCATCCGCGCGACTCTGCTGCACGGCGGAAAAAATATAAATATTCAAACAGAATTTTTTTTCGATCTTTGGTGAGAGATAAGGTTGTGAATACTAAATAAAAGGTGATAAATTAATTTTTACATATTTTTATTGGAAAAAAGTATGAAAAAAATTATATCTTAAAACTATATATTAATCATCTTTTATACATTTTCACTATATACATTGTGTTCGTTGAATATTAATCTTTATATCACATGAGTATCAAATTTTATTTTGAAAAAATGAAGAAGATTCCTACCCGAATCTATAAAAATTGCTATTTTCGCTTATAATACAAAAAATCATTGAATCCAAAAATGTATGTGAATTAATTGATTTTATAATTATATATTCTTGATCTTAGAAGTTTCCCCAACATATCTACGCAAACCCCATTAAAATTACTCCAGTTTTATCAAAGTTACAGTATTTAATATATATATTTTCTTGTAAATTCAAAATTCCTAAAATTTACCAAATAATGAAAAGTGCCGTATTTCGTAATTAATTATCCGTAAATTTTATCTATAGAACTGACCTTCTAAATAACAGTTGAGATGCTTGGTTTTTTATTAGAATATAATATTTATATTATATATGAGTAATTTTCTAAAAATGTTTATGTGCTATGACAAAAAAAATGCCATCTTAAAGCCGACACTTTCCTCTTCAAAACGCCGTATTACAATTATTTATATCTATATTATAATGTAAGTACTCCGCCGCGCTTCAGAAAATAGAGTCGCGCGGATGCGGAACACATACCTAGTTTACCGAATTTTTTCCGGACAAACCATTGCTCGGACGAAAGAAACGCAAGAAACCTTTTTTGTTGAAAAACACTCCCCCTACACGGTGTTATTTTTTATTTTCATTTACCTTCCTTCCAGCGCGAAATATTGAAAAAGTTTTTTGATTTTTTTTTCTACTTTGGAAAATCGATAGACTGGTAAACTTTTTCTTATATTAATTTACATACTTTGAGGTACTTTGGAAAAAAAAATCAGCCGTATTGCTAATTACTTGTAGTTGTTACCCCTATCGTCTGACCTAGCTTGCGATATTGCAAGACCAAGACATATTTTGCTCGTCACTAGTTGCTTCCTAGATGTAACGTTTGTGTATTTTTTCCAGGAGCTCACGTTACAAATTATATGGCAGTTGCTCTACGTCCCTATCGTCTTCCAAGAATAACAGGACTTGATCCGGCTCTTCCCGGGTTTATTACGTGGGATTTGGATAGTAAACTTGATAAAACAGACGCAGACTTCGTAGATGTGTATCATACTAATGCTTTCCTTCAAGGAAAAGTAGAAGAAAGTGGCCATGTTGATTTCTATGTTAACGGTGGAGTTATCCAACCCGGTTGCTGGGCAGAAACTAGTAAGTTATTATTGTGCAACCTATTTTGGGCTTGGAAAATTAATGAAATAAATTAATGTTTGAAAAATGGTTTGGTATACTTTTTTGCATATACGGTCGTAGAAAATATAATGTTCCTAGCTCATGCGTAAAGTGTCTTTCCCGCCCTTGACCGCTTGCCCGAACTCCGCTCCGCGTTGTTCGGGTCAACTGCAGTCGCGTGCAGGAAAATGTTAGGAAATAGTACATTGTTTACCGGGTAGGAAAAGCTTAACATTCCTGGACGACTGTGAAGATTGCTAAGTCGAGGCGCAAGCCGAGACTTAGCAACACAGAGTCCAGGAATGTGGCTTTTCCTACTAGGTAAACATACTATTTTTCCGCAAATCGTTTAAAATTCGACAGATATTGATTGATTTAAAAAAAAACGCGATAATTTTATTCCCAAATAAATGGTGCTTTGAAATTCCTAATAAAATTAATTGGGTTATTATTTACTATGGAAACTTATTGAGGTTGAATTGTCAAACTTGACGCTTATAAATTTAATTGCTGGTGTTCTCGAAAGTAAAATGATAAGTGATGATGAAATTTCCATTCCTGGGACTCCTCCAGAGCTGGTTGAGGCAGTGAACACTGCTTCATTAGAATTATTACCAAAGAAATCAAGAGAAAAGTACGAAAATGCATACAGACGTTTTATGGATTATCGCATGAGTAAAAATACGAGTTCTTTCTCAGAAAATGTTGTAATGGCATACTTCCTAGACCTTTGTTTAAAGATGAAATCTTCAACATTATGGGCCAATTATTCAATGCTGAAGTCAACCCTTGCACTTAAACACAATGTAGATATATCTACATACTCAAAACGTCGTTCTTTATTGAAACGGCAAGCTCAAGGTTATAGGGCAAAGAAATCTAAGATTTTAACGAAGGAAGAAATTGAAAAATTTATCCAGGAAGCTCCAGATAAAGAAAATTTAATGATTAAGGTAATTTACAAGGTTTTAATTTCTATTTAGATTATAGCTTTATTTATTTTTTAGGTGGCTGTAATATTTGGTATTTCTGGGGCCTGTAGAATGGATGAGTTAGTCCGAATGACTGTACACGATATAGAAGACTTAGAATCTAAGCTTTTAATCAGCATACCTGATTCGAAAACCAACAAACCAAGATCATTTGTAATTAATCAGATCTACTTGAATGTTTATCGAAAGTATGTTTCGTTAAGACCAGAAAATATGAACAGTGACCGATTTTTCATTAAATATCAAAGCGGAAAGGGTTGTAGACAAGTGGTAGGAATTCATCAATTTAGAAAAATGCCCAAAATAGTTGCTACTTATTTGAACTTGGTAAATCCGACAGAATATACTGGTCACTGCTTTCGTCGGTCTTCTGCAACAATATTGGTTGACTCTGGTGCCGACATAACTAGTTTAAAGAGGCATGGCGGATGGAAGTCATCAAACGTTGCTGAAGGATATATCGAAGAATCGCTTATCAATAAGGTTGAGGTGGCAAATAAAATTTTCACAGTACAAAATATTCAACAAAATGACCCTACCACCCTGCATGTTGTCCAAAATGTTTCTCATAGTTCTAAGAGTGTTCCTCCAATGTTCAATTATTGTACTAACTGTCAAATTACTGTAAATATAACAAATTGATCTTAAAAATGTATTCAGCAATGACTTGATGTTTTCAAAATATAAATTAATTCCTTATAAGCAATGTGTTTTCAATCATTTATGTAGAACACTAACAACTGTACGGAAATATCATTTCCTTACAGTAAGGAAATGACATTTCCTTACAGTAAGGAAGTCCTGACTTTTTCTTCAAGAAATTTTGACAGGAATGTCAAAATTTCCTAGCGATTTGCGGAAAATAATTATTCTATTTCTATTACAGGATATTTCGCGTGCAACCATCATCGAGCTCCTCTATACTACGCAGAATCCATCAACACAGTACGCGGATTTTTCGGATGGCCCTGTCAATCGTATTTCGATTACCTTTTAGGCAGATGTCCTCCTAAAGATCCACAAATCCTTATGGGGGAATATGTAACGAAAGCTGCGCAAGGCGTTTACCTGGTAATTACGGAGTCAGTTTCGCCATATGCAGTTGGAAAATACGAAGGTCCGAGCGTGGAAATTTTGAAATTCTACGAGGCACAAAGATTAGCCATTTTGGACAAATATAAAAAGCTCGTTATCGGTTATATCGATGAAGATGATTTGTTTGACCAGCTTTATGATCAAAATAGCGCTAAGCCAGAATTAACAAATGATCTATTTCAAGTTGTTTTGGATCAAAATGATAACGCTGATCTTATAAGTGTGTTGACATAGTTTATAATAAATTATTATATCAATCTATTTCTTTCATTTTTTCACCATCAATTTGCGCCTGTATGTTAAATAGCTAGATATAGGTATTTTCTGGAAATCGTAACATAAGACGTTGAGGTCAATTTGCAGCATGTCTTATCGGCGTCAACTTGCAACCTCCCGGTAAACGGTAACCGGTGTTCTCTCCGCTTTGACTCTCTCCTATAGAGAGAGAAATAAGTTTTCTTTCTCCTGTGAACCATGAACCGATAAGATAAATTTTAATTTCTTGTGAGAGGTTTACCTCAAACTCTTTTTTTAAAGTGCATTCAATGTGAATGCACTTTGTACCTGCCACTTTGTACCTGCCAATTTGTACGTGACATACGAAGAGCTTTCTACGAAGTAGTTTCTATGAGGTAGATTAACATCAGACAACTATGACCTGTCCGAAGAAAATAAGGAAAGTAAAACCAACGTAAAACAACAAACAACGTAAACAACATAAAACAACATTCATTCACTGTGATATTAGTTTTAAATTCATTATACAACTTGTAAAATTAACAACGTTGTTCATATTCCTTCCCTTCCAGCATTTCCAGGTTTGTTGATAGAGAGTTGTGAGGTGAAAAACAAGTCGACTAATATTATTCAGGGTGGCGCCCACTTACCTTTCTTGATTAACTTTAATTACATTCCTTAACTTGATTTATTAACTTATTAAATTCATTTGGTTTCTTAACTTCATCTATTATCTCATTAACTTCAATATAACTTCAATAACTTAAATAAAGTAGGATTACCCGCGAACCGGTAAGACTACTTCCTGAACTGATATTAGTTTGGTCTCTGAATTCACACCTGAGGTGCTCTCCACATTGAGTC
>CAJUYI010000231.1:32963-68560 GCA_910591695.1 Galerucella pusilla | reverse complement strand
CTGATGTCACTTTGGCTGTGCCTAATGTCACTTTGGATGTGCCTAATGTCACTTTAACTGTGTCTAATGTCACTTTGGTTATGCCTAATGTCACTTTGGCTATTCCTAATGTCATTTTGTGTATGCCTAATGTAGCTTTGGTTATGTCTAATGTCACTTTGGCTATGCCTAATGTCACTTTGGTTATGCCTAATGTAACTTTGTGTATGCCTAGTGCAACTTTGGCTTTGTCTAATGTCACATTGGCTGTGCCTAATGTCACTTTGGATATGCCTATGGCTATGCTATGCCGTATGCCACTTTTCCCACAAGTCTTGTTACTATGACAAAATTTTTTATAACCAATGTGCAAAATAGTGTTTTGGATGGTGGTCATTTTTTCAAACGCGATTTAAAATATATAAATTATTTTCAGGAAATATCCTTTATCCAGTTTCTATGTCAAAAACACCAGAAGTTGGAGGAGTACTCGGGCAATTTATCAATACACTTATAGGAAAACATAATCTGAATCCAAAGGACATTCATATAATTGGACATAGTTTAGGAGCGCACGTAGCTGGATTTGCTGGAAGACAAGTTAAAGGAAATGTTTCTAGAATTACTGGTAATACATATTTCCGTTAATAAACACTGTTACATTTTTATTCTTCACTCGAGCCTGGATTTCATCGGGTTCAGCTCAAAAGAAGGCGAAGGCCCACTCAGACTGAACGAGGGACAAGGATATAATCGGCGTACTTATCACTTAGAAGAAGAACCTACGAAATACATCCATGGCTCTCCACAATTAAAGAAAAAAGGGGGAAACGTTCTATCTATTTATATTTCGCATCAAGTGTACTTTTTGCTTAAGCAGCGGTCACAATGAGCTGTTTTTCAACCGTTGGCTCCTACCGGATATTAGCAGCCACCCAATCGTAATATAAACTCTAGCTAGCGGATAAATTTACCAGCCACAGCAGTATGAGATGCATTTTAAAAGTACACGCAAAAACCATAACATTTATAAAACTCAATTTATATTTTAGGACTGGATCCAGCTCTTCCAGGTTTCGACATTGGATTGGTAAAAGGAGGTCATTTGAATCAACAAGACGCTGATTTTGTGGATATCATCCACACTTGTGCTGGTTTCTTAGGACTTAAAAATCCAATAGGACACGTCGATTTTTACCCAAACGGAGGATCTCCTCCACAACCTGGCTGTGACATATTGAAAGTAATTACATTTGGTAATCTAGTTTTTCCGTGTAGGTTGTTATTTAGAATAGCAAAGGAATACTATTGACAACTTCACATTTAAACTAGTGACGTATCTGTATTATAAGTTCCATAACTTTAGTAAATTTTTGTTTTAATTTTTGATTTTGACGATTAAATTTTGACAGATGAGACAAATAAACCATAATATTTTTAGGTAACAGAAGCTTGTAGTCATGGAAGGAGTTGGGTACTTTTTGAGAATAGTATTAGGATCAATCAACGTTATTTGGGAAGAAAATGTAAAAGTTTGAACAATGTTTTCAATTCAAATTGTGATGGACAATACATTGCAATGGGAGAACCCACACCCACCGATGCAAGGGGAATTTATTATGTAGAAACGACAAATCATGAACCATTTGTGAAACAAGTCGATTTTATAGATAACAATAAAGTATAAAAACAAAAAACTAGTGTTATTGAAAGTCTACGGTGATTTATATTATGAGAAATCTCTATCTTAACTACCATAAAGATTCAAGTATAGTCCCTGTAATGCCTGTGTCTATTTAATCCTAAAATTTAAGCATTATTTCATAAATGATATATAGCTCCTCTAGATATGCAACTAAAGTAACAAAGGTGTATAACGGTAAGTAGTATAATTACAGCAAATAATTTTGTTGTTTTATTATTTACACACATATTTTTATACATGATTTAAATATATTATTTTAAGACACATACGACAAATCGGCCCTATAAATATGATACAATCTCTCACATTAGTATAGTTATATTATGTAAATAAATTATTTTAAACAGGAAAGGCATAATAATATTATTTGTTACCTTTTCCAACGTTTTTTCGTTTACAACAATAATTATTAATTTCAGATACTTCCAACATCTTGCTATATATTATATTATAGCCGAAGGTTACAAAATAGGATACTAACCTAGCTGGACGAGATTTTCTTGAATACTTTCTTGGATTATTCACATCATAAGACGAATTTTCACACACAGTTCATCAAACTATATACTCACAGACTCCATATTTATTTTTTATAATTATTTAGATTCAAAAACACAACTTTTTAGAAACAAAACGGCCAAAAAAGTATCAGTTTCTAATTATTTAATCGCTAACCTCAAAATTCAAAATTACGACCCGGTAAAGTGATATTAAAATGCGCATGCGCAGCAAGTATTTGAACTTGTCGAATCCTGTCACAGTCATTATTGTCAACTGATGATTAATAACAATTATTATTATTTAAAGAAAATGTGAAATTTTGAAATTAATTAAAAGTAATTTAAGTTTAACACTATAAGTAACAAAAAATGGCTTACGTGAACGTTAAGGACTGGTCAGTGGACCAGGTTACAGACTGGTTAAAAGGTGAGAATAAAAGAAGTGCTAGATTTTGTTGATTTATATACAATACAACGAGTTGTTATTTCTTCGGACGTTTAATGTATTGTGTAATTTTTAGGCTTGGATAATGTAATTTTGCAATATAATTCCTATTTTTTGAACAATGGGGTAACTGGTCATCAGTTATTAAATTTGCGAGCTGATGATTTGGAACATCTAGGTGTTAAAATGCTAGGACATCAGGAAATTATTTTAGAGGCAGTAGAACATTTAAGAAATTTCGTAAGTTGCTTTTAACATCTAATTCAATTATTTCTAAAAACGAAAATACCAATATACTTTAACTTCATACATGGCTTAGAAATTGATAAAACTAATTTTTAGCATTTCGAATTGGACAAGGAAAATTTGCAAACCTTAGCTTTAAAACTATCTTGTGCTGCAAATTCTTTATATAAAGAACTTTTATTGATAGATGATGATTGTACAGTAGTACATACTCAAGTTATGTCAGATGTTCACAATATAATCACTACCATTAAACCTTTGGCGTATTGGCTAGATAGGTAAGTAGTAACAAGTTATACTTACAGTATCTTAAATTGCTTTAATGCTCATTTCTTGATTGGCAATTCTTGTTGCAGGTCTCCTTTTGTTGGCGACAAAGATTATATTGATAATAAAACAAGTCTCTTACAATTAGGTTTTGAAATGGCTACCAGCGCGCATAGAGAAATATTTTCTGAAAAACCTGTTTGTACTATTAGAAAAATTTGTGAGAAGCTTGCCAAGATTGCTGACCATATTATTCAGGTAGTTTAAATATTGAATTATCTTACAAATGAAAAAATACAGCAATTGTATGGGGTTGTTGGCTATTCTGGTAGTGTACAAATATTATAGAAATTCTAAAACCTTTTAAAAAAATGGAATATCTTTTTATGACTAAAATACAAACATTGAAAAAATTTTATTAAAAAATGATTTTATTGGAAAACATTGACTTGGAATTGCAGGATATAAGTTTTATAATATTTAATTTTTGTAGGAAATAATGGATCCTATGATATTACAGCCTGCATCTTTAGATTTAGCCACATTAAAAAAGAAAGAGCAAGAACTGGGCTTCTTTATTTTACCCAATTATCAAGCAGTACATCAAATAGCTGAAATTAAACATGGTTCACCAGCACATGGAAGCTCTAAAATAGAAGAAGGAGATGAAATTGTACAAGTGGGTATCATTATAATTTTTATGAATATTGATATAACTGTCCCTTTCAATTTGTTGTTATTCATAAGTTGAAAGAATACTTGATCAGTAATTTAATACACAATGCATAGAATCTTCAATCTTAAACTCTAAATGTCCCATTTTTGTGTTTCAGGTGAATTATCAGACAGTCGTAGGTTGGCAAAGAAAGAAAGTCATGATGCTCTTACAAGAATCCCCACCAGAAATTGTATTAACTTTGAAAAAACGACCTAGACATACAAAAGTGTATGGCCAGATATATATGAAACCATATCGTTTGCCAAGTAGAAAAAGAAACGGCCAAAACTGGTCTTCAAGATGGAACGAAAACATACCATCACCTAGGCTGCTACCCATAATTAATCTACCTCCTATAACAATTTCAAAGTGAGTTATTTCCATTCTCTTCTGTTCTCATTTCAGTTTTCATTGGACACATTGATTTGTATTTTTATTTCATTTGGCTGTTCCACACTGTATAATAGAAACCAATCTTCCTTTTTAAGAAGTGAAGATGAAGCTGAAGTAGCAGATATTGAAACCGAGTTAAGTAGTAGTGACAGTGAACCACCTGATAGTCCATTGGATTCAAATTGTCGAATGTATCCACTTAAACCTAGGCCGATCTTGCAGAGGCGTAATACCATATCCGGAGGTACACCGACCAACAAAAGAGCTCATCCGTCCATTGAACAGGTGAATACTTTCTATATTTATAAGTTTCATACTATAACCAATGAAAATTCAAATATGAACGAAAATACTTTGAAATATTTTATATTGTGGTTAATATTTATTTAAAGTATCTTACCAATAAATATACCCTTTTGCTATTCTGGTAAAACAAGACTCTTCCAACTGTGTAAAGTTTGCAGCGCACATGGGAGGTGCGCAATTCCCTTTTGTTGGACGAGCAAATAGATTGGTGCAATAATTATAAGTGATGAAATAATATTTTAATATTCTATTTCGTCATTTATTCAATTAAAACAATGTAGAAAAAAAAATTAGTCATCATTATAAGAATTAGTTTTTTATCGCACTTTCCCAGACTCCTTCACATCCTGTAGAGATAAAGAGTTTTTGTTTATCTTTCTTCTACAAATACTAACACATTCAGTGGTGCGGTATTCTGTACAACTGGTCTAGTTCGCTTAACATTTCCTTCAAAGTGACCAATTATTTTTATTTTTAAAGACGTTTAGAGTGACTAATGCTGCAGTAGTCTTTTTTTGGATAAGATAACGACAGTATGTAAATTGTTTATTCATAAAATATATTTATTAAGGGAAGCAACTTGTGTTATGTAATTTTTAATTATAAATAATAAAAGTTACTTATTATCAATTAATAATTTGATATTTTATAATTCAGTGCCCAACAGCTCTGTAAACTGAACAATCATCTTAAATTTTACAAATAAAAGTGTGGATTTGTGCAGCAACAATTAACAATTATCAATTAGCATTTAACAATTAACATTTATCATTTAACAATTAGTAAAACTGCCATCGTTAATGCAGACACAATTATAAATTAGGAGAAAATAGTAAGCATGCGCACAAGCCGGAGATTCTAGTTACAATAACCCTACATTTTTATGTCTATTTGTGCATTGGAACAATTTTGAAGATGTGTAGTAGAATTGAAGACTCTTTTTATTTTATTAGTAGGTACAATTTGAAAATAAACAAACACACAACATAACCCCTAATCCCAAGTCAACCGTTTTTCTATGAAAAAGTAAGGATCTGCGTACTAGTTGCGCACTAGATGAAAATTTGGTACATTTAATTTAAGAAAGTTAAAAGTTGGCCAACTTCGTAATTGTTAAATATTAAATGATAATTGTTAATTGTCTGCATAAATGGAGTCATAGTGAAATGAGTAGTTTAACTTATAATTGATAAATGTTAATTGTTAAATGCTAATTGATAATTGTTAAATGTTGCTGCATAATTCCACACTTTAATTCAATAAAAATGGTTCTACTTTCATTTGCATTGGATTAAAAATATTTTATTCCAAAGAAATGTACAGTACCAGTTTCAAACTTGTTTACATTCTGTTTATTCCTGTTTACAAAAATAGAAGTGTTTATTTTTCTTTAAGGTAAACCTCGTCGCGTACGAGTCAACTTGTTGAAATTAATACACCGCATGCAGTGTAAACAACACGAATCAACCAACTGAGAATTGTCGGTATTATGTTGTGAAATAAAAATAGGAACATATTCAAATTCTAAACACAGTATAAGAACTATACTGTGTTCTAAACATCTAAATGTACCAGTGAGAGAAATTGGTGGTTTCGTTGAATGTTATTTGAAGACTCTTAATAGATCTATTCTACATACATTCAAAACTTTATTCCCTATTTATTAATTATAAAAAAATTCCTCTAGAACTGAGGAACCAAAACACATTAATGGTGGAATTCTGAGAACATCTGTAAGATCCCTAAGCCGAAATCTGTAAGATTTACAGGAAATGCGATTCTAACCTTACCTGTTACTTACAGATTCGTAAATATTTACGGGCTAGACATCTGTAACTGTAAGCAGTACAGGGTGGTACAGACCGTTGTATTATTATTATTATTATTATTTTTCGCGAATTATTAGTTAAAAAGTTGTAGAGTTTTTAGTTTTTTTTTGTGATTTTTAAGTGATTATTAAGTTTTTAAGTAAACATCATTGACATTAGTATGAACGGACAATTAAATATTTTCGCCGGTATTCGGTTGGAAGAGGATATGAGAATCGGTGTATATATATTTTTTGGTATTATTATAGAATTCAGAAATCACATGAGAATCCAACGATGACATTGAAGGGATCAGTTAAATCCGTTTGATATGCCAGACAGGCGTTTTAGACAAATGTTTCGGTTGGACCAAAATAGTGTTCAATTCTTGATTCATAATTTAAGACCTCATGTTATGGAGAATAATTTAGGAATCCTCTTTGTAGTGAAAGTGATAATAATTAATTCAGTCTTTTTATAACGCACTTAAATAAATTTTTAAGTTTTTGCTACTCTAAACTTTCTGGCCACGGGCTCATTTCAGAAAGCTGTTGGCTGTAGTGCCTGGATGGCAATTAGCCAGACATCTATGAGACAAGTATGTGAATTGATTATTCAAATATTAATGAGGACTTTCCTGTAAATGAGGAACATAAAATTCCGTAAAACAAGGGTAACTTTTATAAGTAGTGACCAAAATGAGTAATCTTTTGAATACTTTTGATGGTTTTGAGGTTGGAATTTTGACATTATAAACAGTAGTGAAGTTGAAACCTATAAGGTAAAAATCTGTACAAATCTGTAAAGGTTCAAGCTACAGATCCTATATCTTACAGATTCTGTAGCTTATAGATAAATTCTCAGAATCCCAACATGAGTCAAGTTTCCATCTACAGGTCAACATAGTCTTTACAGCATTTGTAATATGGACATTATGACCCTGAATTATACATATACATATAAGAGACTGAGAAAAAGTACAGTGCTTTCTATTACCAAAGATTACAGAATAAAAATATAAGATGTTTCACTCGTTCGAATTTATCGCGTGAAGCACTGATGCCGCTGGTGACTTGGATGGTACAGTACGTCGCTACGTCCTTACTGGCATTTAATTTGGCATATTATACGGGATGTCGCCTGTCGAGCACTGTTATTTTAGAACGGTGTTTATTGGTTGTTCGTCTTTAATATTTATATTTATATTGTATAGATTTTTTAAATTTATTAATTAATTGTTGAAATGAGCAAAAAGTCATATTAATATTTTTCTCTTTAATAGCAAAGCTTAAACTCTAAATATTTTGTAATATTTGCTAATACAAAATCACGGATTTATTTTTATAAATAGGATATTATGTAAACAAGTACATTACGCAAGCAAACACAAAAATTCAATTCTATAGCTAACCAAAGTGGAATTGGTCAGTTCCATTTGAACGAATTTACTAAATTTTCTTTTCATCATCCATGTAATCAATTTCCTTTCAAATATTATGCCAGTCTCTATATCAGAGTCCGTATATATTTTACTCTCAAATGTATATTAAAATATTTGAAAAACAATAGATTAAATTTAACACATAAACCAAACTCCAAACTTAGTATTTTACAACATTTATAAAAAATTTTAATAAAGGTATCCTGCAAGTGCTTCTCTTTCTACTGTTTTAACCTTGTCAATCCAAAAAATACGCGTTATTTAAAGATCAAAATTTAAGATTTAGCGGCCCTATTATTCAGGTGGCTAATGAGTATATTTAATTGAATTTGTGATAAATATCTGCTAGATTATCAATAAGTATCACAAAATTACTAAGATGCTGGTTAAAAACTGAATAATTTATTCATTTTAAAAATTCAAGTTTATTTTTTACTTACCTACCTTTTCAAATTCATATCCCTAACATTTTTCGAAATAATTAACATTTAAAAATAAACCTTTGTGATAAAGAATCCTATAAATTTAAATATATGTATTGCTTAAAATAAAATAAGCTTATCGAACTTTTCTGGTATCTACCGCAGTGGCGGCGCCAGCTTTTTCTTTTCGGTTGGGCGATACCCGGCACAAAAATTTGGAGGGTGGGCAGTAAAAATTTGGATTATTTCGGCTTATACAGATATCCGCGTACCTAATTTAAATATTTCAGATTTGTAAAATTTAAAAGATCGGAGATCCGGACTAAATCTTGTTTTTGGGAAATTGAGCAAATCCGGTTGTCTTGGAGGTTCATCTAGAGACTGGGCTAAATCACTCATAGTTGTAGGATTTTTGTCAGCCTCGCTGACGTGCATCCTATATCAAAGAATAATTTTTTATAAGTACCTAATGACTTAAGTAGTATAATCTCTCTAACATAACAAACTTACGTGTCGGACTTGGAACTATCATTTTCATCACCGCTTAATAAAGGGGAATCATCATCTTGAACTATGTCATCTTCCTGTACTTTCCTTCTTTTAGGATAAATGTTGCTGTCTTCTGCAATATTGTCACTTTCGCATTCATTTGCTCCAGCATCAACCGTTTCACTTATTTCTAATAAATTTGCACTATGAACACTTGGTTTCGATTTAAAAAAAGTCACTGATAATGCGTTTAGCACTCATTTTAAACGACAATTGAATTTTCAAAAATTAAATTTATATGTATTCCAAGGAAATAAAAGAGAAAACAAGTAACCTCTTTTAAAAGAAAAGATTAAATGAAGTTATAAAGAAATACATAACATCTATTTTATTAGACACCCTTCCACTTGCAAGATATTTGTAACAACAATATTGCGACCGCACGTGTCAAAAAAAGTTCTATGTAGTACAGACTACCCTGACTACCGACCGGACCGACAAAGCGGGTGTTTATTTTATGATACATTAAAAGGCTTCCGACTGATACGCGGGCGTCTTCACTCTTCAGACAAAGCATGCCGTAAATGCAATAAATCAAATAGACAGCAACAAGTAAAATAAAATAATATAGATATTTTACTTATTCAGTTTTTGTATAGCTCAAAATAATATTTCTTATAGTACGGTCCAATATTGAAAGCGATGGTTTAAGTTTTCTTTTATTCTATTCATGAGGCTTGCTATTATTTTTCTCCATTTAACAGGTTGGGCAGACGGTTGGGCGAGAACAATTTAGCGTGGGCGCTCGCCCAACCGCGCCCACTCCTGGCGCCGCCACTGATCTACCGGTCTCGTTATTGACAACAAAAGCGAGTCGTAAACATAATTTATGAGAGCGGCGTTCGTTTGGGACAGCAACTTGAATCAAACCGCCCTGGAGTGAAACATCTTATATTTTTATTCTGTAATCTTTGCTATTACCATCATCTACTCTTATGCAGAGCATCTCCACTATTGTCTACTAAGCCTTGTGCTGTAAGTTTCACTTCTTCTGCTAGTGAACTACACACATGTTTTAAATTTTATTTATGTTTGATAAGTTTTATTTACAAATCCAGTGGATAGTTATTTATTTTAAATAAACTACGATTTTTTTTTCAGTATTGGGATTTTATGAAATCTCGTACAAATACCGCCCATTCCAGTGCTTACTACATTGACAGTTCAAAGTTCGACGAAGACACAAAATTTTTAAGAGACAAAAGTGCTTCTTGCAACGTAGGTTTAGATTTAACGCCCAGGCCGACAACAGTTATAGGTATTGCTCATAGCAACAACTCGACGCACAGAAAGAATTCCAAAGAAAAATCGCACAAAAAGAAAGTCAATTTCCAAGAAGAGAAAAAACTTGAAGAAAAAAGGATAGAGGAAGAAAGCGAAAAAAAGCACAAAGAAGAAAAACTACTAGAGCCATCTAACTTGGACGCTGAAAAGAGTATTAGTGTTGCCAGTTTAGCTAGTCTTAATAATGAAAATATTTCATTTATTGATGAAGGTAAGAAACATTAACTTCGTAACTTGGTGATTGTTCATGACTAATATTGTTCATTGCGAAATTTTGTTTGAATAAAATTAATGATAATTAACAGTTTCAAGTAAATTTCATTTCTCACATAGGTTTGGCTGCACCATATTTACTCTCATTAATTTGTCTCTTCTCTAGTATGTTCATTCATTCATTTGGGTTGTGCTCAACATCCCTGACACTCGAACTGAATCTGTACAATTTCCAGAAGCTTTGTGTCTTCTATATAGGCCACTGGTTTGACTTGAAGGATTTTAACTAGTTGTAATGGTTCTACTATTTCCTCTCCAAAGTGCTTATGTCTGTCATTGTCTCCGCACTTACAAAAAGTTCCTAACGAGAAAGTGTAATTCATACCAAAAAGGGCTTGTCTTTGGATTGCAGTTAATATATTCGCTGCAGCGGTCACTACTGTCCTCCACCAGTCTATAGTTTCATAGGTGATCGTTGGCCTTATCACAGTTGTGTAAAGCCAGTGAACCACCTCAGAGGCTGTATTCTTGATTGAGGAAGTGTAGATTCCCGAGGGACCAGATATTTTGTCTTTGTCACTGCAGTAATAGATTAGCCAAACAAAATAAAGACGTAATATGTGTTCCCTTGGAAAGTTCTATTCCCTCAGTAAAGAATGCAGCCACAGGACGTTTTCCCCAGGTTTAGTATTGCCAGAAAAGTATCTTATTTGCAATAGACTTCTGTGTCCGAGACTTTTTATCAAAATCTATTCTGTCAACAATTATTTTTAGAAACTGTATCTTCCAGTCAACTATTTTGATGTAGCTTTTAATTATTATGACTAATCCAATATTTGTGGATTTCATTTGGTTTGCATCTAACGAGATCATTTTTCCATGTCCATACCGATAACTCACACCATGGTGATGGGAGCTGAAACCTAATATTCACCACAACTTCTGGGTAGCTTTCTTGGCGGTGACAAAAATATCAGCAGTACATTTTAAAAATAAAATACACAATTTTTTTTAGTTCTAGATATAAAAATAAAACCTTTTGAATTTCATTTATCAGGAAGAGAATTAACAGATCGTACAAGCATGACTATAGATTATTGGAAAAAAGAAATTGTAGATGAGATAATAGATACAATAAAAAACAACGCTGTAAAAGAAGAAAAACCGAAATATACTAAAAAAGAAGAAATGCCTAAAGAAGATACAGTCTTGAATATTATCCCAGAAAAAGACGAAACTCCCTCGAATGTTGATGAACATGAAAATCAAATCAACGTCGAGAAAAGTGAAATAAAATTTAAATCAGCGGTAATTAAAGATCCCATACTTTCAGAAATCAATATACATAATATAATAAAAAAATTTGACGAACAAAATCAAGAAACCCCCAAAAAACCCGTCATCCTTCCAAGGACTCAAATAAAAAAATCTCCTGAGGTACCACCAAAGCCTGAACAAAAAGTAAAACCAGCAGTTCCTCCTCGAAGCGCTACCACAAAACTCAGAGGAAAATTAGACAAAAGCCACAGTACTCCCGCTTACGATCTATCTGAAGAACCAGAAAAATTGGAGCACACTCCAATACTATTGCCGGAAAAGCCCAAGGAAGTGAACACAGAGATAGTTAGAGAAATAAAAGAAATTAGGGAGATACGGGAATTTAAAGAAATGGAAGAAGTTTTTAGAGAAGTCGTAACGGAAGTTAGAGCCCCACCTGTAGCGGATTCTATATATCAGTTGGGAATTCCCGTCGTTGAGTTGCCAAACTTGCCTGTCGTTTTTAAGGATGATGTTCACAATGGAGAAATACTTAGTGAGGTTAGTATATAAATAAATTTGTTGCATAAACTGTAATATATTTTTTTTAAATATATTTTATCTGAATCCTGTTATTTTATATATACAGTTTATTATTTGGGGCTTTATATAAATAAAAAAGATATAGTTGAAATTCTCATTGGTGAGTACTGGTTATGTTACCAACGCGCCCCTATACACCATTAACATTCGACTTTAAATCAGTAGCGTAACGTTTTCACATTTTGTAGGTTAACATTAAATTATTATATTAAAGATGTATTTATCATATACAGGGTGTACCAATCTTACGCAAACTTCGGTATATGAGTTATTTTAAGAGATATCAAAAAATGTTATTAATAAAAATAGTAGATGGGCTGAAGCTCCATATTTTGAAATTATATCGAACTATACAGAGTGTTGCATAACTCCGTTACAAACCAAACATATTATTTTTCAAATGGGAACCCCTGTATATTATACCGAATTCGGATTGGTTACATTTTTTTGAAGCTTTTGACATAAGCTTCGGTGAACACTTAGAACCTTCAGCTTAATATTACGGATAGAATTATACTTTTGGTAGCTAGTTTTGTGTAGAATGAATTATTCATTGAAATTTATCATTAATTAGGATTTTTTGTCACATACAACGTTTATTGCTTTCACATAAGAGGTCAATAATAATAGTTTACAATAAATATTACCAGATAACTCTGTTTTTATAAACTTTGGGTAGAGGGAATGCCTGATAAAAATTGAAGTTACATAATCGAAGGTTCTATTTTTGCTATAAAATACAGGGTGTTCCATTTGAAAGAAGAAAGAAAATGTAAGGTTCGAGTTTCCGTTCACCCTGTATACAAGAAATAATATAATTGAAATTTAATAGGATACGGAGATTTTTTTTTCTGTTTTTGGCACTTGGAAATTCATGTCCATGCAGCCAGTATCTAAGACACAGATGATTAAATTCAGTGATATATGCAAGTCAAAGCTTCCCTAATCAATTATGTTAAACTTAATAATAATAAAGAAGAAAGAGTCAAAAGGATGGGTTTGGTAGTACACAAACTTCACACCCAGGGGCCGATCAGGGTGACTAACAGACAGATCAGGTGGGCCTCGGATAGGGGGATATGGGTATATATTATGGGGTTCAATTGAAACAAAAACAAGACTAAGAGCACTATAACTTCAGCTTGCATAAACACACAAAAGATATAAGCGAGTCATATATGGTTTTATTATCCAACGAGAGTAAATGTAATAGGTTTACGGGCAGTCCAACTCCGTTGCGCACTAATTCACTGAAAAGTTTATGCGTTTGTTGACGGTATTTGTTGCAGTTGAAAAATATGTGGTCTAAATCAGCCACTTCTAGACAGATGTCACATTGATTTGACTCTTTAAGGCCTATCTTGTTAAGGTGCTGGGGGTAGGAGGCATGTCCATATAGTAAGCGCAACCAGTTCCATCTTCTTGCTTGGATGCATCCGTATAAATATTAAAATACCCTGGATATTTGGACAAATGAAGATTCAGTGTATGTTGACAAATTGTCGCAATATTATTATAGCAAGGAATTTCAATATGTACAGGTTCAAGCAGTGCAAAAATATCCGTTATTGATATTATAGTAGGTTTAACTAGTCTGTTGGCTATATCCTTAGTATCCCTAAAAGCGCTACACACAGGTGGAGATGGTTTTTTGTTCCAGTATTTATTTGTCAGATCATAGGTATTCAAATTAGATATTTTATTGAGCGTTAATGATTTTTTATATCGGATACGGAGATATTGCATCATGTAACGAACCTCTGTTTGGCAAAATACATTTTTTTCTTCAACATACAACAAGCTACAGAGCGTTGATTTACCTACGATTTTCACATAAACGTGTCCATATCTTTCGAAGGACTCTGTATAACGTGGCAAAACCTCATATCAAAAGCTTCAAAAAATGTAACCAATCCAAATTCGGTATAATATACAGGGGTTCCCATTTGAAAAATCATATGTTTGGTTTGTAACGGAGTTATGCAGCACTCTGTATAGTTCGATATAATTTCAAAATATGGACCCTTAGCACATCTACTATTTCTGTTAATAACATTTTCTGATATATGTTAAAATAACCCATATACCGAAGTTTGTCGTAAGATTGGTACAGCCTGTATGTAGTTTAACCCACCGTCACTCGCACCGTTAGAAAAAATATAACATTTTTGAAAAATCGGTCATTTTTTTTCAACTTGTGGTTATTTGGCCGAGCCTTTAGGAATGTTATCACGGCCTTACTCATAACACACATGCGTTTTTTTTTTAATTAATATTTTTTTGACTTAAATCTTTGTTTATTTTATATCAAAGTATATTTTATTTCAATAAATATCTCAATAACCAAGTACAAAATATGTTAATTAAATAATTTTTAACCCAACTGGTCAATAAATGAGTAAAATAAATAAATAAAATAACCAAATGTTGGATAAAATCTAACACGCGAGCGATCGTGTAAAAAAAGGGGACGCGAGTGACGGCGGGTTAAATAAAACACATTGGGGAATTCTTTGACGCTTTTCGAGATTTTTTGACATACAATATTTAAACAAGCCAAATTTTCATTTCTGCGCAAGACAGTAGGCAAACTTCACGTGGCTTGCTCTTATGTGAAACGGAGTCTACCATTAGATCAACTTTGAGTGATTGGTTAAATCTTTTAGTCTTCAAGTTTCCTTAAACCGTCCCTAAAGTTCATTTTAGATTAGACAATTTCTTGTGCAATATTTAGTTCAATTTTTGAAACAATTTCTGGAATTGATTTCTTGTGTGAAATATTGGCCAACTGTTTTAAGCCATTTTAGACTATTCCAATTTATTGAACAATATTTAGTTCAAGATTCTGCGCAGTGATTTGATGATGATAGTATATTAAGAGCGAGTTGTATCAAACACTTAGGGTGAAATTCATAGTCGGCACTTGAGGGTCACTCATACTCAAACTCAACTTAGTTTGAGTTTAGCTCGAAGCGACTTTTCAGATCCACAGTCATTACTCAAGTAATTGGCATCAATGTTATTATTAGGAATTTTTTGTTGCGTTTGGTTAACAATTGTGATTTATGAACGTCCTTTAACTGCCTTTAACCATGACTAGCCTTTAACGTTCATCTGACATATGTTGCATTGCATTCATATTAGAATTTGTATTCAGTTCGTGTATTAGCCCTCAGCAAGTATTTGATTCTCAGCTTAATTCTTAACTGTTCATATATATTTCTTATTTGCTGCGTGAGTTTATTTTTCTATGTTGTTATTTAATAGATAATTTTAGATTCTTATTTTCAATTTTTGTAGTAGATATTATTTCATTAAAGTTCATTATTTCTTAGGAAAATAGAAAACAAAAGAAAACTCTTTTCGTCTAGCGAACAACTAGCATTAAGTGAGCTGGTTGGTAAATATTCTTTTATAGAAAATGAAAAAACACTGATTGTGCTAGCTTAGCTGGAAAGGAAAAGGCATGGGTGTCACTGGCACATGAGATTAATTCAAGCGGAGGGCATTGTTTCGTCTAAAAAATGAATTATTTCAATAATTTTGCTTTTCACTACACCAATGAGATTACTAACCTAGGTAAACGATAAACGTAAGCATTATCATATTCTATATAGTTTACAAAATCAATAAAATCATCCATCATACTAATTTCCTTGAAAAATTTGAAACTATAACAGACAAATGACAACCAAACAAAATTTTGATATCGTGAAATGACAGTGTAAGGTACAAACGTGGTTTATAGGTTAGAAATCTTCACTCAAGGGAGCTGGAATCTGTACTCATTTCACTCAAGTTAAGGTGGATTCATGCAAGAAGAAATTAAAACTAAGATTAATTTAAAACTAAAACTAAGGAGATAAAACCATGTTATTTCTTAATTTGAATCACAATTTTTAGTTTCTTGCATGAGAATGTGCCTGTAATGAAGATGTTCATGCAAGAAACTAAGAAATTGAGATTTAAATTAAGAAATAACATGATTTTATCTTCTTAGTTTTAGTTTTAATTTCTTCTTGCATGAATCCACCTTTACACTCAAACTCAACCTCACTTTTCGCCTGTTAAGTGTCTCTGCATACAATAAGGATGAGTGAAGTATTAGTGACCCTCAAGTGTCGACTATGAATTTCACCCTTAAACTTGGTTTAATGATAACTGATGCTTAAACTGTGGCTGATTGATGTATTTATTATCAACAATATAAAAATAAATAGAATAATCAGTTGAATGTATAATTAATTCTAAAATTTAAACAATTTTGTATTGAAACCACAAGTAACAAATTTTCGGTCGCAGTTCGAGCCTTTTCGATAATATGTGGAGAAGCGAACATCAACTTTGAAACAGAGAAGGAGACGTTGCAAAATTTGGCAGAATAAGTGGTTAATGAAACGGTCTAATGATGCCTAACTTTGCCACTACAGATTCTACAGCTAAGCTTCTTAAGTATTGGGAAAAGTAGAATTCGATAGATGGCGCTCTGAAATGTCAATGTCATCTTAGCAACGAGTAAAACAAATCAGCTGCCGTATAAACCCTTTGATATTTAAGTTGTTTTATTTTGCTGTTTTAGTTATTTTCAGTGTGTGTTTTGTAAAACTTGCTTTTTCTTTGATTGTGCTTTAGTATTTTGTGTTGTTAAACTAAATTTTGACTCCTAATATTTTTATTTTTGGAGTAATAGGTATGGTTGATATTTGTGAAAAGTACAACAAGCGTTCAATTAACTGTTTAGTTTTAGGTCTGATTTCGTGTTTTTATTTTATTTTTGATATAATTATATCTACAAAAGTTGCAGGGAAGGTAGGTTTGTATTGTGTAATATTTTGAATCTTTAACCGATTTATTTTCTATTTGATCTGCAATTAAAACAAAAAATAGAATAACATAACCTCTTCCATAATATCTCTGATTATATAAGAATATTACCTCAGAATTGATGACAGTTGATAGAAAAACACAGTTTTAAGCTTATCACTGACACAAAATTAAACAAATAAAGTACAAATTTACGATAATAGGTGTGTTCTTTTTGACTGAGATCTCAGCTCACTTCAGTTAAAGTGATCTAATAGTGATCAAATAAAGTGATGTGAGTAAGCACCAAAAAGAACGAGCTACTCAATTGAAGCGCGCGATCTCCCGATGCTTGCGTGAATAAGAGACATAAAGCATATAAATTCGTATCAACATCTAATAATGTTATTTTGTATCCATAATTATTTCTCTTTTATTTAGTCAATTGATAATTGCGACGGTTACAATTTTTTCCGCCAGAGGTCTCATTGAATTCTACTCCGCCCAATTTGTTATGGTAATCTTTGTGTTTTACATTCTACAAACAAGCATGTTTTGAGATTTTCTCAACATTTCAATATCTAATTTATTCCAAGACATATTAACGACAAGATTCATGACATTCATTCGACATTTTCATCGTGAAATACAATAAATCAAATTGTTGAGAAAATAGAACCTGTTTTATTTTTTTTTACAATTTGACAGGGCAGACAATTTTCAATACAACTTCAGACTTAACAATTTGAATTGTTCCAAAAATTGAACTAAATATTTCACAAGAAATTGTCTATTCTAAAATGACCTTAACAGAGTTTTGCGCTAGTTATGTGAGGAAGGGCAATCTAGTCGACTTAATGCTATGACGAGAATCTAATAGCGTCGAAATGAGTTGTAACAGTCTGTAAGTATTACCCTAAGTTCGATCTTTGATGCTTCTACTGCATAACACCTTCGGAGGAACACCGCTCTGGATTTTTCTGTACGGATTTTGATGTAAAAAAGTATGTAAAATTATCTATTAAGCTAAACTCTTATCACAGAAGCATTTACATATTCTATACCAACTGGTTAATAGTTAACTTATTGTGCTTCAAAAATTTGCTGATAAATAATAAATTATTTGAAAGTGGGTATAATTTTTGTTCTTTGGTTTCTTGATTATAACCCTACTTACTACTTGAGTTTTTGTGTATTTATCAGCTCTAGTGACGCTTAGCTTCAATTTTCTCCACTTTTTCTCTATATTTTCTTCTATTCAATGTTTCTCTTAACCAGTCTACTTCTTTTTTCACTTCATCCTTTATTGCCTCCAGCCATTTTGTTCTACGTTCACCCCTTTTCCTTTTGCTTATCGTTCCACCCATTAAAACTCCTAACCCATCTGTTTTCTTACATTCTGCTAATATGACTCAGCTTTTGTACACCAATTAAATATAATATCTACTTACATTTTATTTTAAGAGTTTAAAATTTTCAAACTAGTGGGTTGAATAAAATGAGAATCTATTTATAAAATTGTGCCAAATCAACACTATTTATTTTTAACAACAATACCTACAGGTAATCAATAATCATCATAATTTATAGTACATATTAATCACAATTTTAACAATAAACAATACATTTGAATTTCATTGTTTTCAATATACTTTTGATGATTGTAATGTATATAGTAATACTAGCCTTGATAAATCCTTGACAGCCGGTGGTGGTGTTATCTTCATTGCCTACCAAATACGACCTGAAGTGTCATATATGTCATATTATGATCCAATCAGTGACAAACGACATTACTGACAGTGTTGCATGAAAAATAAAATAACCTTTGGGGTGTGTTTATAAACTTACTCCGAGTTACATCTAGAGTTAAGTCACGTGGTCTATATGTATGGCTGATCCATTTATAGAGTAAGTAAATAAACGATACTGAGTTAATCTTTAACTCTGTGAACGCACCCTTGTAGAACAACTACTGACAAAAAACTATACTATCAACTCAGGGAATGCTCACTAAACGTCATACTTAATTAATGTTAATATTATAAGTTCAATTAAATTTTACGGCTTAGGCTCGATCTGAATCAAGGCAAATTAATTTCTTCTCAATTTCTCGATATCAACTAAAAGAATAATAATAATATACACATTTTTAAATTTCATTCAAATACACTTAAAAAAATATAGTGAATTATCAATAAATACCAAAAAATCATCATGCCATGTTGAGATTTCTTTATTTGTGACTTTAAACTAAAGTTTAATCACCAGTAACGATTGAAGCTGAAAATACAGTTCTAGATGGACTACATACTTTTATCACTACGGCAACCTGTTCACACTTTAACTGCATTTTTTACTTGCCTTTATATACTGTGTGTCTTATCTTTATATCAGTAAACACTACCGTTTTCACAACAATTCATTTGGGTTTGAGGATTACACCCTACAAATAATATTTTACAACCATAAGATAAGATAAAAATAAAATTCATAAACTGTCTCAGATTTTGTAAACTATACCAAGCCAATGTAAATAAAAATTAATAGGAAAATGTGAATAATCGTTTTTGGAATTAACCATAGATGGCATTTAATTCGTATATAATAATAATATATGCTGGTTGCCTACTTTTAATTTTCTCAAACATTAATTTCCAACAAATTTCTTCATTTGACATTAAAAAACTGATTATTTAGAAACTGTACTCGAAGCAAATAATAATATGTTAATAGTTCTACAAATATGTATTTATAAAGAATAATATTTTTAGATGAAAATATCAGATGTTCCGCCCAAACCTCCTCCAAGAAACATGATTGATCCCCCAAAACCAGCTTACCCAGCAGATTCACCAAAACCTCAACTCAATTTGACAAAAACATCAAACGATCCAGTACCTCCTAAACCAGTGTTCGACTTTCCCGAACCACCATCAGCAAGCTATGCGCATTTAGAAGTAAAAAATATGTTGGAAGAAAAATTGACCGCAAAACATTTCGAACCCAGAATGGTGTCGACGCCAATGAGCAAGGGAAAACTGGAATACGAAAACGATCCTAAATTAGCATCTGGTTCTAGAGGAAGAATGGATTACGAGAGCGATACTGCGAATTATAAAGCATCACCAAGTTACGAAATTCAGAAGAGTTCAAGTGAAAATAAAGTTTCTCCAACTAACAGTATTGTTAAGGGATTAATTTCTGGGAAGAAGTCCGGAAAGAAAAAGAGTTTACTCACAGCAAGTACGTTTTTTTTATCTTGATAGTTGAAAATTTGGATAATTATTTTTACTGTTTTAGAGAGAAGAAAAGTTACTGTGAATGATCTTAGTCCGGCAGATATCCAAGGTTATTTGTTCCAAAGGTTGCGGGGGAAACATAATCAAAACGTCCACTGGGAAAAACGATGGTTTGTACTTTTAGGTAACTGCTTATATGGATTCAAAGCGAAAGAAGATCCGAAAGCTGCTTGTTTAATTTTTCTGTCGGGGTTTACAGTTGCAGTTGCCAGCGAAGTAAGTATTTATCAATATTTAGCCAATAACGATCTACAAAAAAATTTCTTATAACATTTTTTCATAATCTTGATTGTAGCGCCGAAAAATTGAAAAAAGGGCAACATTTATTACTAATTTAACTTTAACATTGAATAACTTTGAAAGGAGGGGAAATATCAAAAAATTATAAGTCATTTTTTGTAAAACGTCAAATTTCCCACAAGAATATATCTCAGTCATTTCTAAGTATTGCTCCCTATGTGAGTTATAAAATTTCAAAACACAAGGTAATTTTTGTTTCTACGTTATTTAAATGGAAAATAAAAATTACCAATGCGGCACCTCTTAACATAAATTCAAACTTTTACAGTATTTTATTTTCGTCATGCCCAACAATATTCTCAGTATCTTTTTGAAACATTCAATACAGGGTGTACCATTCTTACGACAAACTTATACTTATACCGGATTCGGATTGGTTATATTTTTTTGAAGCTTTTGCCACGTTATACAGAATCCTTCAAAAGATATGGACACGTTTATGTGAAAATCGTAGGTAAATCAACGCTCTGTAGCTTGTTGTACGTTGAAGAAAAAAAAATGTATTTTTCCAAACAGAGTTTCGTAACATGATGTAATATCTCCGTATCCTGTTAAATTTCAATTATATTCTTCCTTATATACAGGGTGAACGGAAACTCGAAACTGTAATTTTCTCTTTTCTTTCAAATGGAACACGTATTTTGTAGCAAAAATAGAGTATTCGATTATGTAACTTTAATTTTTGTCAAGTATTCCCTATACCCAAAGTTTATAAAAACAGAGTTATTTTGTAATATTTATTGTAAACTATTATTATTGACCTATTATGTGAAAGCAATAAACGTTGTATGTAACAAAAAATCCTAATTAATGATAAATTTTAATGAATAATTCATTCTAAACAAAACTAGCTACCAAAAGTATAATCCTAACCGTAATATTAAATTGATGGCTCAAAGTGCTCACCGTTAACATCAATGCAATGCTGTAAGAAGGGGCCCAACTGATTGGTCAGCTCGGTCACCAGATTTAACAAAAGTATATTTATTTTTTTCGGGTCTTGCAAGGAATAAGTTTATTAAATTCCCCTGGCTATTAGAGATGACATGAAAGAGATAATTAGTGCGGCATTTCGATCTGTTAACGTTGATATGCTGAGAAATGTTAGTCAATCATTTGAACTATTCTGCAGCATTGCATTGATGTTAACGGTGAACATTTTGAACCTTTAGTTTAATATTACGGTTGGGATTATACTTTTGGTGGCTAGTTTTGTTTAGAATAAATTTTTCATTAAAACTTATTATTAATTAAGATTTTTTTTAAATACAACGTTTAATGCTTTCACATAATAGGTCAGTAATTTAATTTTACAATAAATATTACAAAATAACTGTGTTTTTATAAACTTTTGGTATAGGAAATTCTTGACAAAAATTAAAGTAACATAATCGAAGATTCTATTTTTGCCATAAAATACAGGGTGTTCCATTTGAAAGAAGAAAGAAAATGACAGGTTCGAGTTTCCGTTCACCCTGTATACAAGAAAGAATATAATTGAAATTTAATAGGATACGGAGATACTGCATCATATTACAAAACTCTGTTTGGCAAAATGCATTTTTTTTCTTCAACGTACAACAAGCTACAGAGCGTTGATTTACCTACGATTTTCACATAAACGTGTCCATATCTTTTGAAGAACTCTGTATAACGTGGCAATACCTTATATCAAAAGCTTCAAAAAAATATAACCAATCCGAATTAGATATAATATACAGGAGTTCCCGTTTAAAAAATCATATGTTTGGTTTGTAACGGAGTTATGCAGCACTCTGTATAGTTCGGTATAATTTCAAAATATGGACCATCAACACATCTTCTATTTTTGTTGATAACATTTTTTGATATCTTTTAAATTAACCCATATACCGAAGTTTGTGGTAAGGTTGGTACACCCCGTATAATCTCCATTTTTAAAAGCAGCTTTTCCATGTCTTCCTTCGATTCCAGGTTAAATCCAGATCACATTCGTTCAAAGTCTACCACACAGGTACCGTGTTCTATTTCTCAGCCGAAGATCCAGACGCTCTACAATCTTGGATAGATTTAATAAGATCGGCCACTCTACTGAACGATATCCAAAAAAATCATGATACAAGTCTATACTCAGAAACTGACGAGTCCGATACCGAACGGTTAAAACCTTCGGTAGAAAAATCGGAATCGTTGAAAAAATTCGGATCTTTGAAGAAGTTTACTTCGAAAAAATCCAGTGGGGACTCCAGTCCCAGCGGTAGTACCAGTTTGGACAGGAAGTGGTTTTTTAATAAATCCAGTAGTCATAAAAAGGATTCTGTACCGGTTCCAACTGCGCAGTTTAGGTAAGTATATTATCCCTTATGGTTTAAAATTTAAATAAAATTCCACTATATTCCATCTTTTCAAAGTACACCTATAGTTTGGCAAGTTTATCTGAAACTACGGGGCATCGGTAAGAGTGGAGGAAACATGGCGCCTATCTGACATGGCGTACGGTACCTATTTTACCTAGTAAAACTGAAAATACAAATGTCACTGACAATACCAACGCCACTGGATAAATCAATATCAGTCAATTGGCGAAGTGAGAGGGAAGAGCATACGCACGCGCTTGCCAATAAGAAGTCAGCTTTCGAAAAAAAACACCAATTATGTAGTTCGGAGGGTGTGGTGACTATGGTTTTAGTACAATGCTGCCAAAGCTTGAAGAAGCCCATAGCAAATTTGGAAAAGTGTTCGTCTTTTAATATTCATAAATTGGAAAAATAATATTAATAGATAAAATCCAAGGAAAAAAGCACATTAAAGAGTTGACGTATAATCTTATTGTTAATATTGTTAATAATAAAAAGTCCCGTTTCTAATTATTATCACTACATACTTAGCAGTTTAGATTTTTCATAGTTAAACGTGGCAATATCGAATGATTTCGACTTCCTTCCTTTCACGGCTTCAGATAAACTTGCCAAAGCATACAATTGCTACATAGAACTGTCACTTTTGTTATTTCATGTTATGCGCTGTGTTTTTCATAAAATTAACACTAATTGGTAAAAAAGTTTGACAGTTTTGTACAGGAATCCCTATGTCGCATTTTATAAACAATACAGTGTCATCTGTCATTGCTATTTAATGTCTTATGCCAAGTTACTCAAGTTTTGCTAGTTTAACACACAAACAGTTTT
The DNA here is from genome assembly GCA_910591695.1 of Galerucella pusilla. Classification (NCBI taxonomy): domain Eukaryota; kingdom Metazoa; phylum Arthropoda; class Insecta; order Coleoptera; family Chrysomelidae; genus Galerucella; species Galerucella pusilla. Next base: position 44,852 of record CAJUYI010000231.1, on the reverse strand, counting down.
TTGTAACTGCCCAAGCTGTAGGATAAACGGGCGCAATGTATTGGGATATTTGTTTAGTGCAAAAATGGTGCTGTCTTTAACAATAAGTAAAGAAGTTGGGTTGTGGTATTGAATCATTGTTAATTAATGCGATTTTGTGTATTTCAGATCTTACAGGAAAATTCGTACAATTGATAGTCAATCCAGTGTTACCACCGGTAATTTCACTTCACACGTTCCATTATTTTGTTCCCAAAATCTAACGAATCCTCAAAATGCTAGCGTGCCTAATTTAACAATGGACAGTACCAGGCCTGACCTTAATCAAGCAATTCCAAAGTCCAGGTAAAATTTTTCAAATAATTATCTATTAATTATTCCATTTTTTTTATTTCTCACTTTTCAGATCAAAAGCTCTTAATTACATGCATGCCAGCAATCCAAGTTTGTGTAACATAAACCCAGACTTTACAGTTCCAAATTTTAACAAAAGTCAATTTAAAATGGCAAGTGAAAGTTTAGCGGGATTTGTAACGTTGGAAGAATTGATGATCAAACAAACAGAGGAGAGAAAAATGAACCCGCATCACATTTTTGAGGAAGTCAACAGAAATATGCAGTTGGTCAAACCCGATGTTGTTTATGGTAAGTTTTCCTTTTCAAATCTATTTCTTTCATCAAGAAAACATGACCACCTACAACACTAGGCCGGAATGCTGAACAGTGAGCCGAACAAGTCAGATTTTTATCATGGCGAGACCGTAAAATCATTGCAGAGAATATTTATTAACGTTTATAGTATGCGTGTACTTTTAATTCGATAAGAAATCGAAAGTGAAGAAATATTTATTTTGGTGTTGTCTGGAAGGAATAGATCAGTGCCGAAGCCTTCAAAAATAGTAAAAAGTGAAAAAAAATAATAGGATAAAACCCATTGGAAAAGGAGGGGAATATGATACACATAATTGGAGAAAAAAATAAATTACGGGCGATCCGAGTTCGGGAAGAGGGAGGGGGTGAGTTTTTAAGGGTAAAAAATGGTTTATCTTGATCTCCGGCAAAACTACAAGTCCAACGGAAAAAGTTAAATGGCAAAGTTGTAAGTAATAAAAAGCTCTACAACTTTTGTATCCACAATTTTCACACACAACCTCAAAATTTATGTGAAAAACTCAAATAACCAAGTTTTGGGTTTTTTATTTTTATCTTTTTCAAAAAAAGTATTTTTTTACGAAATTTCGTGAAAACTTATCTTATTATGTCCCAAATTCACTGTAATTTATTTTATTTAAATATACTTTTTTGAAAAAAGTTTTTTCACCCTATTTTGACTTGATATTAAAAAAGCACCCTAATTTTCAATCGAAAATTCTCGCGTCAAAATATCAGCTTTTTTTTAAAAGTCGGTGGGCTTTTTGTTCGTTGAAATCTCTACTTTCTGATAGTCAGAAAAAAATATACATCTCCATGATAAATGTTTTCAGAAAATACAAAAACTGGAAAAAAAACTCAAATTCGAAGTGTTTTTTTTAATCACTGTGGACAATTTTGAGCTATTTTTATTAAAATTCACACTTAAATTACTTAAAAAACGTAAGCTTCCATGTTACATTGATAGACGAAAAAATTGCAAATCGAAATACACTACTATAATTAACAAACAAATAAGTTATAATGAAGTTAATATTCAATAAGACATCTACAATATTTTGAAAAAGTTGTAGAATCTTCTTTAAATAATATTTGTTGATGCCTATTTATTGCTGTTTTAGGATAATTTATATACCTGAGTGACCTACGGCAAATTTTAGCGCATTTTAAGGTGTTTCATAGATATGTGGGTTTAAAGTAACGTAATCTAAAAAATGGATTACAATTAATCAAATCTATTTATAAATGTAAAAATGAAAAAATAACACTCAACAACAGTCAATCGAGGTTTCAAACAAATCAATTGGCAGAAATTAAATCATCCTTCATTTTGGTAAACCTCTCACCCACTGAAGGAGCAGCAGAACAGCATTGTTACAGGGTATATTATCAGCTTCAAACTTGGATGGGCAACGAATTCACAGCAACAGATGGAAGCTGGAAGAAACATCAACGTGGCATTATGCCCAAATTTACAGAAAAGGATTTAATTCCGGAAGTATTGCTCAAAACGATTTGCTGCAGCTGTGAAACTGGGTATAATATGGCTGCCAAAAACATGGTTTAAAATTCACAAATTTATGTAAAAATTGTCATGGTTCTGGAAATTGCTTCAATATGGAAGAAAAAACCTACGAGGAAGTAAATAATGCAGACTGGAAATAACATTGGAGACGAAAAAGGTGATGGTCTTGAAGATTTCGAAGATTCTCTAGAGTTGGAAAGGTATGTCGTGTCTAACGATGAAGAAATGCCATCAAAGAAACAAAAATCAATGGATAGATGATTAGAATTCAAGATAATGTATTTATAAATATCAAGATTAACGTTTTTGAAATTATTATAATGTAATCAAAATGAACTATCTAAATTCAATAGTACGATTTACATGTATATTCACATTTTATGAGATTTTCTATGACATGAATGTAATTCGTATTTAATGAATAAACTTTTTAACTCGAAGAAATTGCAGCAATCACATTTTTTCGATGAAATTGTACATAGTGATTAAAAAAAACTCGGAATTTGAGTTTTTTTCATTTTTTGCATTTTCTGAGAATATTTACCATGGAGATGTATATTTTTTCTAGACTATGAGAAAGTAGAGATTTCATCGAACAAAAAGCCCACCGACTTTTTGAAAAAAGCTGATATTTTGACGCGATTGAAAATTAGGGTGCTTTTTTGATATTAAGTCAAAATAGGGTGAAAAAAAGCATTTCAAATCAAATAAATTACAGTGTATTTGGGACATAATAAGGTAAGTTTTCACGAAATTTCGTAAATAACAATACTTTTTTTGGAAAAGATGAAAATAAAAAACCAAAAACTTGGTTAGTTGAGTTTTTCATATAAATTTTGAGGTAATTTGTGAAAATTGTTAATACAAAAGTTGTAGAGCTTTTTATTACCCACAACTTTGCCATTTAACTTTTTTCCGTAGGACTTGTAGTTTTGGCGGAAATCGGGATAAACCGTTTTTTACCCTTAAAAACTCACCCCCTCCCTCTTCCCGAACTCGGATCGCCCGTAATTTATTTTTTTCTCTTTTTCTAATGGGTTTTATCCTACTATTATATTTTTTGTTTCAAAAATTACTGACCCTGGTCTAGAAGGTGGAGACTCATTCTCTTCATATTTTATATTCTTATCAATAAATTAACTTCGCAATTTTATTTTATTCAGTCTAACTATTATTATATCAATTTTTATTCGTTAAAAAGTTTTCTATCTTGATTTATTTCATATTTCTCACTAAAAAGTCATTCTCATCGGCCCACTATTTGACAGGTGCGCCACGTTGCCACATCTAGGATTCCGGCCTTGTGTTAGAGGTGGTCATGAAGAAAGGGCTTTTAAACTTTTAAATTTCTCTTATTATAGGGGAAGTTCCTATTCGCTCTCAGAATTCGGAGGATATATCCGATAATTCTTCCAGCAGTACAAAAACCCGAACTTCATCTTCCAGTGATAAACATAACAGTAGTTCGTGTTTCGGCAAACGTTTGGGATCTCTAAAAAAGAATCAAAATAAAATTGACGATTTCGAAAATAAAATATCAACGTATCCAAAAATAAGTAAGGGCTGCGAACAAAAGTTGAATAGATCTCTTCCTAGGACGCACAAAATTCAAGAAAAATATTCAAGGTAGGTTAGTTAACGTAGATAAAAAACAGTACGGGCACTCACTTGATTAAATTTTAGAAGGTGTTTCTACCTTTTTTACCGTAGTTTTCTTCTTATTTAATTTAATTTTTGTTCTTTGGTTGATATCTAAAGGTAGTGGCGCTTTAAAGCTTCTCACAGTCTGTCATCCCTCTAGCATACCTTGTGTAACACTAACAAGGAGTCGAACCACTCTTGAGAAGAATCTCATGCTCGCATCTTGCTCAGGTGGCTACTCTAGCGTCCAAAAGAGTAGAGAGTTACATCACTAAGAACTAAAAGCGCGCATTTTATAAGAGTTTACTCTCCTATGAGCTTTCACTTCTTAGTGAATAGACAGCCTGTACCAAAGATTACAGAATAAAAATATAAGATGTTTCACTCCAGGGTGGTTTGATTTAAGTTGCTGTCCCAAACGGACGCCGCTCTCATAAATTATGTTTACGATTCGCTTTTGTTGTCAATAACGAGACCGGTAGATACCAGATAAGTTCGAAATTTTATTTTAAGCTATACAGGAGTAATTAGAGAAATATATATTTAAACTAATAGGATTCTTTATCACAAAGGTTTATTTTTAAATGTTAATTATTTCGAAAAATATTCGGGATATGTATTTGAAAAGGTAAGTAAAAAATGAACTTGAATTTTTAAAGAATCAATTCACAGTTTTTATCCAGCATCTTAGTAATTTTGTGATACTTATTGATAATCTAGCAGATATTTATCACAAATTAAATTGAATATTCTCATTAGCCACCAGAATAATAGGGCCACTAAATATTAAATTTTGATCTTTAAATAACGCGAATTTTTTGGATTGACAAGGTTAAAACAGTAAAAAGAGAAGCAGCTGCAGGATACCTTTATTAAAATTTTTTATAAATGTTGTAAAATACTAAGTTTGGAGTTTGGTTTCTGTGTTAAATTTAATCTATTGTTTTTCAATATACATTTGATAGTAAAATATACAATATGTCTCAGTAAGTTGGAACCATATGGGAAACTTTTTTATTATTAATTTTAGGAAAAAAATGTAGTCCTCGTAAAAAGTTCTGCATGTCTTAAAATCCAAAATACAATCAACAGATATCAATTTTTTTCAGTCGTGTACGAGGTATGTCAAAAAATATGAATTTTACTCAGGAGTAAAGTACCTTTAAATTTGACAATATCGAAAAATGTTATTAAAAAAAGTTGATCAGTACCAAAAACTATGTTCAAATATGCAATTACATATTTTTATTGGGATGCCTATGATTAAAAATAATTGCGGCTTCTCTATGAGTTTTATAATTTTCTCCCACAATCAAAACGATTTCTATTTGTTCTTCACTACTTAACAGAGCCGCCATTTCTTGTATTTTATACAAACTATTTGACTTTTGCCGTCAGTGCATCCTAGATTAAAAATCGTTATGAACGCAAATTGCTGTTATACAGAATTATCATTGCTAATACAGAGAAGTGAGTAAAAATAACAGAAATTATTTTTTCAAGGCAGATGGATAATATTAGATATCTGACAATAGCTTTCAATTATAATCAACTTTTTATAATAACAATTGTCAATATTTTGAAAAATAAAGGTACTTTACTCTTGAGTAAAATTCATATTTTTTGACATACCTCGTACACGACTGACAAAATTTGATATCTGTTGATTGTATTTTAGATTTTAGAACATGCAGAACTTATTATGAAGAATACCATTTTTTCCTAAAATCAATAATAAAAAAGTTTCCCATATGGTTCCAACTTACTGAGACATATTGTATACGGACTCTGGTATAGAGACTGGAATAATATTTGAAAGGAAATTGATTACATGGATGATGGAAAGAAAATTTAGTAAATTCGTTCGAAAGGAACTGATCAATTCCCCTTTGGTTAGCTATAGAATTGAATTTTTGTGTTTTCTTGCGTAATGTACTTGTTTATATAATATCCTTATTATAAATATAAATCCGTAATTTTGTATTAGCAAATATTACAAAATATTTAGTGTTTGCTATTAAAGAGAAAAATATTAATATGACTTTTTGTTCATTTCAACAATTCTATCTATACAACATAAATATATATATAAATATATACAACATAAATATAAAACGCGAACAACCAATAAACACCGTTCTAAAATAACAGCGCTCGACGGGCGACGTCCCGTATAATATGTCAAATTAAATGCAAGTAAGGACGTAGCGACGTACTGTACCATCCAAGTCACCAGCGGCATCGGTGCTTTACGCGATAAATTCGAACGAGTGAAACATCTTATATTTTTATTCTGTAATCTTTGCCTGTACTATAATCGAACATTGAGATGGATAGTGTTTTTCAATAATATTTTTAAGGTGCGACGATACCCCTCCTCAATGTATATTCGACAAGGAAATGTCTGCAAAGCACAAGGAACGATCCTACGAAATGATTTACTGTCCAGAAACAGTAAATGATGTGCAATTCGCCATGAACAGAGCACTAGATGACACAATGTATAATGACAATCCAAAAAAGGGCAGTAAAATCAAGAAACAGCACAGTTTTTCTTCCATGGACAAAAAAACCAAATTCAGCAAGGTCGGTATTTAAATGTTTCTTTGGAGATAAAATTAATTAGTTGTTTATAAAGGTTCAAGACTCTTCAACTACGACTATAAAGTTAAAATCGGCTATTCAATACACACCGATGTCACTACCATCTAGTCAAGATCCGAAATCTAAACCGAAATTCGCTTTTGAATTGAATCTCGATGAAAAATCACAGAAAAGCGGAAAACTGAAACAAATGTTCGGCGCAAAATCTGAAACGAAAAAAGAAAAAACTTTTTTAGGTTCTCCCAAGCTACATAGAGCCATATTTAAGAAAAATAGCTCCGGATCTGATATAAGTTGGCCTTCGGGGTCGTCTTCAAGTCAGGTAAGATAAATATTTTCGAAATATCAGTCCTTAGAAAATGTGATGCCTGCAGCAAAATATTTTTGCGAGAGCTTCTTGAACAATGATTACCAGGGACTAAGGGCTATTTCGTTGTTTTTTCCACAATAAAAGAAAATTATTTAAAACCAAATACCAAAAATATGTCACTACACTTGTCACTTTCAACAGCACCACAATGTGCGTTCTTCTTATTAAAAATTTGATCCCGGTCAGCGAATTATTCTGATAGTTGACCACTGATCCGAAACTGCAAATTTCTTTCTTCGAACAAAGTATTTTTAAATCACCAACTGCTAAATTGTTTCTTTTAATGCAGGGTTCATAGCGACCTGGAAAAGTCAGGGAATTTAAAGATGGTCAGGGAAAAGTCAGGGAAAACATCAATTTCAACAGAAATAACCAAAAATGTCGGGGAAATTTTTCCCCTACCTGGAAAATAATTATTGATCTTTACCCTTCAAGTTTAGATAAAATTATTGATCGTTCCCCATAAACTTTAACCATTCTTTTATTATTTTTTATACCTATGAAATAAAAAGAGTAAACTAACTGGGACACGATACTAAAGGTTTTTGAAGTAGAACTAGTAAGATTTTGGAAAGAATATCAAAAATTTCTTGTAGCATCAGTAAAAAAATTTCTGAAAGATCATGCATAAAATATAATTTGGCAAAGTATATTACCTCTTTTGACCCAAGAATATTAAAAAGTTAAAAAGAGGAAAAGGGAAGCTGAGAGTAAAATCTATCATTTGGATTAAAAAGAGAAAAATTGAAAACGAATCAAATACTAGCTAGTCTTTAATAAACACTGAAATTAATGACCTAAGACAAACGTTAAGTACTATCGTTACCTAATTTTTCTAATGAATTGGCCAATCTGCAGGGAATAATTTGTTGTTACCCTGCAGATTTTTTGATGCGAATCTGGGGTTTTTTGTCCTGGAGAGTTTTATTTATTTATTTGTATACTTAACTGTTTGTTTTTATGTTATATTTTTTTATTTGTTCAATATTTTTGTGTGTTTATTCCAGATTTTTTGTCTAAATTTTGTTTATAAAAATGAGACTTATATGTATTGGTTTTTTCAAACGTGATGCTTCTTCCCTGTGTACTATGGGTTTGAATGAAAATAACTTTAAGTGTGAGTGTGAGGGGAGGAGGGGGTAAGCTTAGGAAGAATTTCATTTGCCACAGACTTACTTTTTTAGTGGATACCTAAAAGTTACCTGGAAAAAATATTGTGGGTCAGGGAAAACCTGGAAAAGTCAGGGAATTTTATTTGGTAAAATGACTATGAACCCTGTAATGGGACGGTTTCTACGAACAAACCTATTGTACGAACTATATGGACCAATTTAAATAAATGTTTTTCTTACAGCAACTTTCCATGTCGCAAAGTACATTCTCTCTAGAAAATTCTCCGCCAGTTATAAGTGAACCGTTCGAATTGAACACTAGTCCGAACGCCGATTATCCAGGTATCGAGTACCCTCCAGTTTTCGAAGCGGAAACTTATTCTTTAGCAAACCCTCAAACCAGCTTAAATATGTTGAGGAAACAAGGGAAAAATACTCAGTAACGAGCGAGTGGTTTTTAAGGATTACGTCGAGTGGTATTCGTCACGATTATATAATTAATAGACCGAAAATAATAAGGGCCAGTTTCATAATCATTGCTTAAATAGGCATTTAACTAAAGGGTCCTTTAGCTTCAAGTTTCTCTTAAAACTAGGGTCAGTTTCATAATAGTATGGACGCGTCCTCATGATAAAATCCCCATTTAGGCTTGAATTCATGATAAAATCCCCATTTAGGCTTGAATATACTGTGTTGGCTGCACTGCTCGTCAGGTTCCTCCTTAATTTGACGGATTTTTGACAGAATTTGTGTTCACTTTTTGGTTATTTGGTGGTTTGAATTTAGTACAACACTCTCCGTATTTTCATTGTTTACATTTATAGCGGTAAGTATTAAACATCAATGCGTGATGAAGAAGATCACAAAAAAAGATGAGATTATTAGATTTAGAAATTATGGAAGCGGAAAAGGATTTGAGTTTCCATTGACTATATTAATTTATAGCTCTAACTAATTAGTAAATATTTCTTTAAATAAATTATTTCAAATTTTACATGCCATCATAATTTTATTAAATGCCTACATATTTTTAAACTAATCTATTAAAATATTCATTAATTAGCAGCTGCCTAAATTGGTGTCCATTATTTTCCAAATTGTGCGGCTCTTGAGCGTTATCAACTACGTCTAAGGGCCGGTTGTAGATGTCACAGGTGAACGTTAGTTCAACTGAACTGCCAGTTAACTTTGAACCGAGTTCATTTTGGTTTTCGTTGTAGAGTGCAAGATCAACATTAGTTTGGTTGAACGCCGTTCAGGTCACGTTGGTGGCACTGAACTACGCTTTTCATCTAAAATTTTAATGTCCCATGCCAAACTTGATCGTTGACTGACGGGTGCTGTGACTGACAGTGTTGATTGAGAATTATCAGGTGTATGTGGTTGTAAACAAAAAGGTGGTGGTTGTTGTATTTTGTGTGGAAAAGTAATGGAGAGAGCAAATAAAAAACGATCAACAAATTTCAGTTCGAAAGAAGAGAATATTTTAATATCCTTATGGCCTTATTCTGTAGAAACATGTTAGCGGTAACAGCGCTGTAAATCTTCAAGGTCGAGAGATGTTACGAAAAAGCTATTCTGTACGCTTTTGATGTAACTTACATCGATGTATAATAACATTTTCGCTGTTAAAATAACGCCGACCATAATATTCGACGTTAGGAGTGTTTTGACACTGTTTGTTATAAGTTGAATATTGTAAATTTTCATGAAATGAGTCAAAATGAACATCAATATCATCCCATTTTCGGGACGGTGTGTATTAGCAATATGGAAACAAAGAAATAAGCCAAATTTTAGAGTATAAATTGAAATTTTTTTTAGGAATTATATGCGTATAGAAAGGAAAATCCGTTTGATATACCGTAAGACCTTTTCATTGCTTATTACAGGCTAAATAAAGAAATTAATTTTATACTTAGAGCCACATTTAAAAAATCCAGGAAATGCAAACGCCATACATTTTTTAAATAAAAATGATAAATAAATTCCTTTAAAAAAGTCTTCTTCCTTCTGGTTCCTTCACCTCTTGCTTTACATAATCGGACCAATAACTTGAAAATTAGGTAAGTTCTACTACACAACATAATATCAGTGAAGTTAGCTACGATGTAATATTGCGCTCTCAATAATTTTCTTACATCGGGTGGTTCAGAATACGATTTTTAACCGCGCTGTTAAATTTGATTTAACATTGCGATTTTAACTACATCGATTACAAATCTCACAGTTTGTTTTTCTAATCGAAATCTACATTTAAATTCAATATCGACCATATTTCAAAATGACTGGGTCTATTTCTAAAGGTTTGCGGTTTTCTAGGATGTAAAAAACCATTCAAAATTTGTAAAAAATCTTCATCGTCGGTTAATTCTTCTAATAATTAGTTCATTTTGATTGAAATAATGAATTATCAGATATTCAACCTCACCTTTTAAGGTTAACAACTCAACGTCAAATGCCAAAACCCTCTTGAACCGCCTTTGAACGTCCTTCGAGGACCGTTCACGTAAACTTCTATTTGAACCATAGATCAGTAGTGACTGACGTACTTACAACACAAATTTGCAATTAAACTCGGTTCGACGCAGAACCACAGTTGAACTATGCATCTACAACCGGGCCTTAATTGATATCGTTAAACCAGACTTCATTCATTTCTATAGCTAAATTATGTAAAACTGCAGAAGCAACAATAAAATTATAGTTATAGCTGTATCAGCATTTAAACGGATTCCAAAAGAAAGAATGGGAAACCGTCTTTTCCACACTCCATATAGTCGTTTCACAACATTCCTGGTTCTTATTATAGATTCGTTGAACAGATTTTCAGCTGGAGTGTTTGTTACTTGCATTTTTGTCATTAAATATTTTTCCCAACCAATAAATATCTGCCATAGGTTCCACGTTCAAATTGTCTTTTCAACAAACTGCTGTTAAAAACTGTTTGGTTGTGAACAGAACCAAGCCACCTTGCCACTATGTTGCGAGTTCTCAATTTTGCATCACAAACTGTTTGCACGCTTAATGCAAAAAATCTTTTCTGGCTACGAAAATGTCTGCATCCTCACCTCCAGGAGATTGGATTTTTATTAAGGTGCAATCAATCGCGCCAATTACTTTTGGGAAGCTCGCAATGGAATAAAAGTGGTTCGCGGCCTGTTTCATTTCCAGTGGATTATGATACATGTAAATATGTTCGTTGCTGAGATGTGCAATGGCTTGACATACTCTCTCAACTTTTCGACTTGCGGAGGCTTGAACATTTTTAATGCTTTAACGTGCTTAGAACTAGAAATAACCAAACTATAAAAAATACACTTCAAATCTGAGTTGACATCTGTCTGTTGAAAGTCCTTTTAAGCTTCAAAAATGGTAGTGAATTTCTGGTTATGAAACAGATCACTACACTACAAACGACCTTTTACGCTTAAAGGTTCCTTTAAAAGCATTATGAAACTGGCCCTAAATCAGTCATGCCCGTTTACTTTGACAGTCTTAAAATAAAGTAATCTTAAAAAGACTAGTTTGCGTTGTACCGATCCTTAAGTAGTTTAACAAATGTAAATTACATTGTTTGTTTGTAAAATAATTACATTATTCTGCAAAGTTATCATTTTATGCGGAATTATACAAATAAATGTAACGGTGCTGTTTGATATTAGATGCAATACTATTTGAAAAGTAATTCACGTCTTGTATTTTGTTATATTATAATATCTCACTTTGCAATAATTCATATTTGAATATTCTCTCATTGGACAATATTTTAGTTAATATAAGATTAGTTGGTTTTGCAGTCCTATTGGATACGTCTGATATTTTTTGTTGTTGAAATAATGTATACGTAAAATGTTCGTGTTTAAATGTGTGTATTTTCTGTTATTTTTAACGAGTTTTATAAACTATTTAAAGCAGAGATGTTATGGATATGCACCACTCTTATACATATTATACAATATGTTCGTGTTTAACTATTGCACGGTCAAGAGATCCAATTATATTTG
>CAJUYI010000231.1:15886-27963 GCA_910591695.1 Galerucella pusilla | reverse complement strand
TGTAGAAAATAATTGTGCAAAATAATAATTGTATAACAATGAAATCGCAAATATACATACGTTTAGAAATAGAATCGGTGGAATGTCGAAAAAGTTATTCAATTATGTATATAAATTATAAAAATAACTAAATTACACAAATTTTTCAACTCAAGTTGTTTATCCTTAATCTTAGCTCTTAGCCGGTCAAAAATTTTAGGTTATGTCAGGTTATGTCTAGAAGTCTAGAAGCTAAAGCTAGTGATCGAAGTGATTGAAACCATAGATAACACAGTGAAGCTTAAGATTACGATAGTAGCCCCAAAATGTTTGCAAAATACAATACATTATAAAATTTTTATTTAATTTGATAAATTAATAATAAACGTATGGGGATGCAAAATATTTAGGGGAGGAACAGGATGACGCGACGTCTGGTAACTCACATTATAACAAATAACTGAGTGGAGCTTCATATATACGTTTTTGGAGCCCCAAAAAATCGCTCTCATACTGGTATCTAAGTATGTTATCTGCTGGTATCCACACTATGAATGCACAACAGGACCCAGAAGAGCTCTATTCTCTATTCTGAGTATGTGAAGATTCCCGAGAGAATAGATATTTTGTCTGTCACTGCAGTGATAGAGTAGCCAAGCAAAATAAAGACAAAATATGTGTGCTCTCTCGGAAAGTTCTATTCTCTCAGTCAAGAATACAGCCGGCATATACAGGTAGTGGTGATAGTGATTGATATAAAACAATTAGCGCAAAGCCATAGATTATTATTTTATAACTACATTACCTTATTATCAAATATGTTATAATTATTCTTATCAAACCTCCACTAAATTTACAATATTTGCATTCACTTAAACAATAACGTAGTTTAATATTTTCATTGCTCTCTTCCATACGATTAATCTTTTTTAATTTGGTGGGATTTCTTGAAATGTCATTTTAAAACAAATTTAAAAAGGGTAAACTAGCAAAATAGTAATATCTTTTTGTTTGGCTGTCGGGCAAGACCTTTACATTTTAACAAACAACTTTTTGTATAATTATCCAGAATCAAGGTGACTTCTTTTGAGAGGATAAAATAAAAATAAAACATTTAGCAGCCTTCCAAAAATACATCTCTATATCATTTAATTTACTTTCTAATCAGATATAGATGTTTTATTGACATTTACCTTGTATAAATTCATACACTAACTCATAACTGCGTACGTCTATCAGAAGCACCAGCTTCATACATTTTAGTTTTCCTATATGTTGCAATCATGAATAAAGTACGCAATCGGTTGAAGGACCCTGTATAAATGAACAGAGCCGGCCTGGCCACGCTTTCATAAAATTAATAAGAAACCAATGTTTTGGTTGTGATTTTTTTATCTGCGCCAATTACTGGAGCAAGTGCTTGCCCCTATAAACGGTTGTTTCATGTACTTTGGAGCTTCCATCACCAAATTATCAGAGTTGTCAAAATAGCTGCAAGCCATTGAATCATAGCAGCCTGCACTGTACCCGGCACATGATAAATATGCTCAAGTGAAGGAAAAAGCTATACGATTTTAGTACAACCCAAACAAATGATACAAATGATGAAAGATTTACGAATTATTATAGTTAGGTAAAAGCAAAATCACAACGATCTACTATTAGTGCAAATTTCTTTTTATACACAATGGTACTATGTAGGTAACACAAAGTGTGACAACTTTCTGAATCCGTCTCTGCAAAGCAATCGCGTGAAAGATAAAACCTTGCCAGGTGAAACGCAAAGTTAGATACAGAGAATATGAACAATACAGTTTTAAGAGTTCAACTAAGTGGGAACAGCCATTTACCATTTGCCGTATGGTAGTTGGTATGTTTAAGCAAAAATTATTCAAAATTCTAGTGGGTTTCTTGAAGTGACTTGCCTGAAGATGATCCATAAAATGGAAGGGGAAAACGTGAGAAACGACGAGGAAAGCGCAAACGAGAATTTAAGGTGAATTATTTCAATTTTAATTAAACAATTGTTGGTGAAAGTTGGTTGTAAATAAAGGATAAGCTCTTGACATTGACTATATGATTAAACGCAGTTATTTTAAAAATATTAAGAGGTTCTTGTACGCTTGAATTATTAATATAAGAACAATAAGGTCAATTTCGTGAATCCAAATTTTAAGAACAAAAATAATTTCCCTCTAAGCCTATTTGCAGGATTTTTAGGAACATCTATCAATTTTAGGTTTGTTCCAACTGGTATTAGAGATGGACTTGTCAACTTTGTCACCCCTTCCAGTAGGTAGTTTTATATAGTTCTTTTCACGATCTAAGAAACTGACCTGACCTGAGATTCTGGGATAATGACATTCAATAAAGTCATAAAAGTATTGGTCATGACAGGGTCGTATTTAGTTTGTTGGCGAATAATAAATCATTACCTGAAAACTCTATAAGACTTTTGGGTCGCTCTTGTTATCAGGCATAGTGCGGTAAATCCGAAAAGCTTTTTGGTTTTATTGCATCTCAAGTCTAAGTCAAGTGAAGTCAGTTTCTTAGATCGTAAAAAGAACTATACCGTCACAAAAAATAACGCGAAAGAACTACAGCACTTGCGCGAATAATACCTAGAGCGCTTCTATCGCCATTTGGAACAAACCTTTTATAATTCCGCTGGAGCTTAGGACGCAGCTTGAAAGTAAAACGTAGACTTTTATGCTAATATCTCTTTCAGTTTTGGTTGTACAAAAAAAACTGATCACATGAAAATTGTAGTGTATATTATGCTCTATAACATGATAAAAGTAGATAAAAAAATGTTACCCTTAATTTTTTAAAAATTGTTTAACAATTTGAAATTTTGTGTTCGCACTTTGTTGGAAATTAAAATGCAAATAATTGCTTAAGTTTGTCTACTATCTATTTGTAGATTTAATGCTTGTTTTAACGAATGATGTGTTACGTTGAGATTACACAGAAATGTTAATGCTTTGTAACAAAAATGTTTGCTGAACCATGTGAAATAAAAATGATTCAGATTATTTTAACAATCGCAGTTACGAACAATCAACATTATTGGCATACTTTTATGTATATATCGTGCTGTTAATCACCTTAAGTGATTGTTTTGTATTGTGTGGGCCCTTACTTTGTGGAATTCCAATAAAAAAATAGCTTTGTTCTCGCATCGAGTTTGAAAAAAAACTAAATAAAAACACACCTTATATAATTTGTTTATTTATTATATGTTGACATTTGTATACAATCTGTATCTCTGTATCTGTAGAGTAGGAAGGGTGAGTGTGTAGGCTCACAGCACTTAGGCCACATGTGACCCATTGTACATCCTCCCGAGGAGTTGTCCTCCTAGGTCATTGTCCATCCTGTCCTTTTCAGAAAGGTGGACAGGTCACTGGGAGACATCTCCTTTATATAGGCAGGTGTAGGCCAAGACTCACCGAACACACACTCTCTTATTGACGATAACTCCGGACACTCGCATAAGACATGCCTGACAGTTTCATCTTCCTGTTCACACATCCTGCATAGAGGTGTGTCCTCTAGCCCCATAGTATGGAGGTGTTTACTCAGTTGACAGTGACCAGTCAGAAACCCTACTGTTAAACGTAGGTTTTTCCTGGTCATCGCCAAATATTTCTTCGGCGCCAGCTTCCCAGGGTCGCCCAGGGTGATCCTGGCAAAACTGCATCCTTTGATTCCATCCCATCTCTTAAGGGATTGAGCATGGGTGTAACGTTTGGCTAGTTCCGCAATTGTCGAAGTCGTTAGGCCGTAGGTGTCACTGGGTCCTAGAATTTTTAGTCCAACGGTTTCCCTGGCTAAAGAATCAGCAATGCGATTTCCTTTACTCCTGTCGTGCCCTTTAACCCACCTCAGGATAATGTTGTTATCTGCCGAGACGTCAGCTAAATCTTGGTGGCACTCTAGTACTAGCCTCGATATGGCACGTTGTCTGTTCAAGGCTAATAGGGCTTGTCTACTATCAGTGCAGATTATTATGTTTTTGCCAGAAATTCCTCTTCTGGTTAGTTCTTTTGTGGCAATTGAGATACCAGTCAGTTCTGTTTGAACCACGCTGGTGTTGTTTCCCATTCCCCACTTAATCTTGAGGCTTAGTGCATTCGAGTAAACTCCACAGCCTGAGCCTTCTTTCATTTTTGAACCATCTGTATATATGCGTATTGCATTTGCATCATCTGGCTCTGTGTTCTGTTTTATTTGAATTTTGTAGGGTTTGTTAAACAAAAACCTGGGTTCAATTGCATCGTTGGCTGCCTGCAGCAGAGGTAGCGCAGTGAGCGCTTCCTGCCATAGGCTCAACCTCAATTGGCCCATTCCTACTTCGGGGTTTACACCAGCCGTGCGCAATCGTACCATGGCCATTAACGCAACCTCCTTGACTTGTAGGTCCAGAGGGGTCAGACCAGTAATTAGTTCCATTGCTGCGGTTGGTGTTGTTCTCATGGCTCCTGTGATGTTTAAACAAGCCATTCGCTGTATTTGATATACTTTTTGGATGGCCGTTGCTTGTAGAACCTTCGGTCCCCATGCAATTGCTCCATACGTTAACATGGATCTTATTATTGCAGTGTAGATCCAGGTGACCACACGGGGCGACAGACCCCATGTGCGTCCCACTGTCCTCCGACACTGCTCATATGCCACATATGCTCTATTTGCTCTGCTGTTTAGATGAGAGTTCCATGTTAGTTTCCTGTCGAGGGTAATACCAAGGTATTTCACCTCTTCCGAAAAGTTTAGTTTGCTTTTGAAGATTTCGGAAGGTTTCAAACCCGATAAACTTCTTTTCCTGGTGAAAAGGACCATCTCAGTCTTTCTGGGATTGATCGACAGTGAGTGTTCCTTACACCATTTTTCAATTAATTTAAGTCCATCCTGCGCTCTATCGCACAGTGTGTTCACAAATTTGCCAGTCTGCAAGATAACTATGTCATCTGCGTATGCAATTGTGTAGAATCCATTGTTGTTGACGTGATTAATCAGGGTGTCTAGGACTATGTTCCACAGAAGGGGTGATAAGACTCCTCCTTGTGGACATCCCCTCATGACCAGTCCTCTTACTGTGATGTCTTCTACATTGATACTTATTGCTCTACTAGAGAGCATCTTGAGTATCCATTCTCCTACTACCAGAGGTACATTCCTGGAGTTGAGTTGTTGGGTAATTGTTGGAAAGGTTGTTTTATCAAACGTTCCCTCGATATCTATGAATATACCCAGGGTGGATTCTTTGTTGTCCAATGATCTTTCGATTCTGCCAACCACTTGGTGAAGGGCCGAATCAGTGGACCTTCCCGGAGTATATGCATGCTGATTTGGATGAAGTGGGTTGTGAACTAGCACTTCATCTCTTATATGCCGCTCGCATAACCTCTCCATTGTTTTTAAAAAGAACGATGTGAGACTAATTGGTCGGAATGCTTTTGGTAAGGTGTAGTGCATCCTACCTGGTTTGGGTATAAATACCACTCGTACTTCTCTCCACTTACTAGGAATATACTTCAGAGCTATAGAGGCTCTGAAAATTCCAACCAGGTGCGGCATAAGAATATCCATTCCCCATTGAAGTAGGGCTGGTCTTATTCTGTCAGATCCTGGTGTCTTGAAGGGGGAAAAGCCCGATATGGCCCACCTTATCTTGTCCTCGTCAATTAGTGCACTAGCAGATTGCCAGTCGTATTGTGAGGGTGTTGTTGATACTTCCGTCCAGTTTGACGTTCCAGGAAAGACAAAACCTGGGAAGTGAGTTTCCATAAGAATCTCAGCGCTCTCTTGAAGGTTGGCGGCCTTGTCGCCATTTTCCCTTGTCAGGATGCCGATACTCTTATAGTGGTCGTTTGAGAGTGCCTTCTGTAGCCTAGAAATTTGTGGGAAGTCTTCGACTGCCTCACAATAGGCTCTCCAGGCTTCTCTTTGCTTTTGTCTGCAGACTTTTTTTAACTCTTTGAGGTTGGCTTTATATATTCCCAGTCCTCTTCGAGTTTTGTTCGTTTTGCCTTGTTAAAGGTCGTTCTCGCTGTCCTCCTGAGGTGTTCCAGTTCAGGGCACCACCAGGTATTAGTCGTGCCACCTGTCTGAACCATCCTCATCGGAGAGGATTCCTTATAGGCGATGTCTATTTTGTTTGGATAGATACTGTGTACCTTTCCAGTTCCTCATTATTGCTGGGAGTCAGGACCTCTGTTTCCCGCAGAGCACCTATTAAGAGTCGATTGTAGAGAGCTACATCCGTCCTCTTCGGGTCGTGGGATTTTGTATACAAATATCGGTTCTATTTATTCGTGTAATGTGACCTGTTAATTCACTACATCGTTATACCTATGCTTGAAGAAGCACACGGAAAATGGCCTAAATATTTTACCTGATTCTGATTAAACTTTTTTTTGTACATGCACCTCTTTCGGGTGAGATTCCATGTTTCATCGTCAAATGTTCAGTTAACATTTTTGATATTCAATGTTAATATCTTTATAAGGGACCGTCTACACGCTCAGTTTTTCACACGTGCCAAACTGTGGCAAGTAGAGATCGGAGCGTGATATAAAAGCACAGCGATTCTATGCCTTTTAAGTCACATGGGTAGTAAGAAAGTTGCCAGATCTGTAAAACAAATTTATGGATCAATCAATTAGACAAAAAAAACTCGTTAAAGACGAATTCTTAGATAGTAGACGGTGGACAAATAAGGAGAATATCTGGAAAGGCAAATACGTGGGTGCAGAAATGCTAATCACCTAGGCAAGGAGTACACTACCCCTAACCGGAAGTTTTGTCCAGCCCACCAGTGTTCCAGCCAGTGGTAGGGATCTTTATCGAGCCCAACATCCATGGACTCTGAACCTATATATACTCTTATGTTGATAGCAGTGACTACTATTTTAACTGCCCTCTGAAGTTTGCCTGCAGGAACTATAAAATTCAGAGGGAATTTCAAATCACAAATGTGGGAACAGCTTTCCTTTTAAGGCCTTTTTCCTGTTACTTTACAGTCATCACTAAAGTGTCTATCACAAACACGGAAATTTTGAAATTCTGAAGGCATGCCGTGGAACTTCACATTATTAATATTTCTCAGCAAGGAGTCAAATAATTCAGGTTCACGTTTTGGAAACCGGTGTTGAGCACTCGTTTTGTCTGAGCAAAACGGAACACAACAAAGTTTCTTAAAAGGTTTGTTTATTTTTCCTTCTAAAAAACAATCACAAAAATTCAATAATCACAAAATAAACTGACACGTTATAATGCACGAATAACATCATCAAAATGGCGGGATGGTCGAATGGCGTCAAACGTCAAATTGTTTGACATCAATTGTTGATGATCAGTGCCCTCTGCAGTTTGGTCGCATCGTAACTTAAAACCTTACCCCTATTCCCAGTTACAATTCCAAGTTGAAGTATTTGATGTCTGAACCTCAGTTTTACGTCTCCTCAGAAATAATGCATATCTACATTGTTATTATTATATATCTCGTTCTCATTGGTATAACTCCTGAGAACTGTGATATACTTCTAAGCCTAGTAGTTTAAAATTCCCAGTGATCACCCATCCAACTACTAACCACGTTTAACACTGCTTCACTGTAATTATCGCATCAGATGCGTTCTACTGCAAAGCTGAGTCGACGCCCAAGCTTTGGATATGTTTTGATTGACATTTAATTATTATTAATGTATTTTACTTTGAAAATTGATTGTTAACATTTAAATGCTACCATATAAAATGAGTTTGCTTCAAAGATAACAATTAAATATTCTAAAAATTCCTATTATTATAATTTAATTTGAAAATTTAGATTTAAAACTGCTTCCCTAACAAATATTAAATAAATTTAAGAAAAGCTAGAAAATGAATACAATATTATTTTTTAGTTCAGAATCTATGGGGAGTATATGGACATTTTGGAGAACTAGAAGATATGTCGTTGCATTACTAGCATTTCTAGGATTCTTCACTTCTTATGCCTTACGAGTAAATTTGAGTATTGCCATAGTAGCTATGACTGAGGCTAGAAACATTACTCTAGAAAATGGAACAGTCATTCTGGTAAGTCATTTACAGGGTTTGATATTTACTGCTTAACCACATCCAGATATAATCTTAATTCTTTCAGAAATACTGTAAATCATTTCTGATATCGTTAAAGAACATTTGGTTTGTTTATTTATGAAGACCTCGAATTATGTGGTTTAAAATTACACAAGACAACATGTACAAATGTCAAATTTCTATTATTTGATTCTTTAGTCTTTCCACAACTTTCAAACTAGTACAAACTAGTACCAAAGCATAAAATGTCCCAACAGAAGTAGCAAGTATAGTTTGGCAAGTTTATCTGAAGCTACAGGGAATCGGTAAAAGGCGAGGCATATATATATATATATATCATAAACGTACAAATGGCGTACGGTACCTATTTTACCAAGTAAAATACAAAGGTAACTGACAATACCAACGCCACTGGATAAATCAATATCAGTCAATTGACGAAGTGAGAGGGAAGAACACACGCACGCGCTTGACAATAAGTAGTCAGCTCTCGAGAAAAATCACCAATTATGTAATTCGGAGGGTGTGGTAATTATGGTTTTCGTACAACGCTGCCAGAGCTTGAAGAAGCCCATAACAAATTTGGAGAAGTGCTCATCTTTTAATATTCGTAAATAATAAATAATGTTAATAGAAAAAATCCAAGGAAACAAGCACATTAAAGAATTAACGTTCAATCATATTGTTGATATTGTTAATAATAAAAAGTCCATTTTCTAATTATTATCACTACATATTTAGCACTTTAGCTTTTCCATAGTTAAACGTGGCAATATCGAATGTTTTCGACTGCATTCCTTTCACGGCTTCAGATAAACTTGCTTGTACCTTTGGCCGTGAATTAAGAAAAACTTTTATACCTTGTTATAATTTTGAAATAAAACAGAACACTAATTTTGTCAAATTAAGCAAACTGTCCACTATTTTTAGTGTAGGAAGTTCTTATATCTTTTATATCTCTGATAATTACTATTTATTTATATTATGAATATCCAATTATCAAATTCCTCCAAAATACTTAACCAAAAAGATAAACAAACACAACTGGTGTTAATCAATAAATGGGAAAATCATTGACGTAACATTGAGTAGGTATTAATTCGGTTGATAAAAATATCAGTTATCTTTATTTCGAATTCGATTAATTGGCACACGTAGCGCAAAAATATGATCACAGGATTTTGAACATTATCTTCCTCTTTCTGTATATACAACTAATCTTATAAGGGGCAAAATTTGCTTACCAAAGTTTGGAAATAATAGTATCTCTCATATATAATAATGGAATCATCTTAGATACATATATTTTTTTCCAGGTAAGAGATTTTGATTGGGATACGCAACTACAAGGATACGTCCTAAGCTCTTTTTTTTACGGTTACATAACAACTCAACTTTTCGGTGGATTTTTGGCAGCAAAATACGGAGGTAAAAGAGTCTTTGGTATTGGAATACTTGTAACAGCCGTTTTAACCCTAGTCACTCCTTGGATTGCACAAACAAGCGTTTACTTTCTGCTCGCTGTTAGGATACTTGAAGGCGTTTTCGAAGTAATTACAAATACAAATAATAATAAATCAGTAACTAATTATTGAATAATTGTTTTGTATTAAGGGTGTGACGTATCCATGTATCCACGCAATTTGGGCAAAATGGGCACCTCCGTTGGAAAGAAGTCGTTTAGCTACTATAGCGTTTTCTGGCAGTTATATGGGAACCGTAGTATCAATGCCTTTATCATCAGTATTAGCTTCGGCTTTTGGATGGGAAAGCATTTTTTATTTTTTTGGTAAGAACAATTCCATTAGTCTTCAAAATTCTTCAATTCGTTGCGCTGTCTATGATGGATAGCCATTTCAAACATTGGTAACATTGGATTAGAGCCCAATTTTTGGAAAACCTCTTAATCATACTATAAAAATATTGGATAATTGAAGATTATCCTTGAAACGAAATATTTTTATATTTTATTTTGGACTCTTTAATATTCTCATCAAAAAGTTGTATTTCAGGTATCATGGGCATAATATGGTGTGTCTTATGGTTAACCCTGATAACGGATTCACCTGAAGATGATTCAAAAATATCCAAAAAAGAATTAAACTACATCCTCAATTCACTTGAAGCAAAAAGTCATAAGAAATTGAAGATCCCTTGGGGCTCCTTTGTTACTTCTATGCCAGTTTGGGCAATTACCGTTTCACATTTTACTGAAAATTGGGGATTTTATACCATGTTGACTCAACTTCCCAAATTCATGAAACGTAAGTAAAACTCTCAACAACTGATATTGGTAAATCATTAAACCTATTATGAATAAAATCAAGTATACCTACAATAAATATTACTTTTTTCTAGGTGTCCTGAACTTTGATTTGAACGCAGCTGGTTTCAATTCGGCTTTACCATACTTGCTGATGGCTATAATGACTCAATTTTCTGGTCATTTTGCTGATTGGTTTATAGTAAAACGAATTCTAAGCGTAACTCAAGTTAGAAGGATCTTTAATTGTAGTGGATTCGTTGCTCAGACCATATTTATGATGGCTGCTACCCATTGGCTAACACCTGTTGGTACCACTTTCTGCATTACCATGGCTGTAGGTCTAGGTGCTTTTGCGTGGGCAGGATTCAGGTATGGTTACAAACAAACAAATCTTTTAAGATTTTTTCTCTTATTTTTTGGGAATCAAATCAAACCACACAAACACACTTCAATACAAAAAATCACCAAACTAAGTCATACATATTTTTAAAAACAAAAATAATCATACACAAAACAGTAACAACAAACGCGTTTTATTAACAACATTTCCAAAATAAGCGAAAAAAAGCGCTATTCCAATAAAAACCGTTCCTGGAACGTGCACTTCACTGGATTCCATTTCTAGTAGACTATCATATCTTTGGAATGTCATAAAATAAAATATTTTATTTAATATTTTACCGGAGATGTGATCTACTATGAATGGACCTTAATAAAATTTGACAAAAAAGTTTTTGTAGTCTTAAACTTCAAAATATTATTGATTGTCTAGTTGTCATATTTTTTTCTTTGTGTCAGATAGGGACAAAAAATTATTTTATCATTAGTTAATCTTGACAAAGGTAGCTGGAACGCTACCGAAACGTCGGAATAAAAAAAATAAAAAACATTATTGTGGTTTGATTCCCAAAAAATAAGAGAAAGAATAATAAATAATGCCACAAGGAACTTACAGAAGAAATCTTTTAAAATCAGTAGGTATTCAAAATTCACCAAACTTTGTTGATTTTTGTTAATTGAACAGCCATTGGTGTATTGGGAAATATTTTTTAAAAACTCTGCAAGGCGTTATGAAAGTATGAAATCTATTATTATCTATTATTTTCATTAGATTTCATTTTGAAGTCACCACAAAATGACATCCCCAGCGATATTGAGCGACTAAATTATGGAAAATGATTTGAGTCTTTAATTTTCAGTATTAACCACTTGGACATTGCTCCGCAGTATGCAAGTATATTAATGGGTTTTGGAAATACTTTTGCCACCATACCGGGTATTGTGAGTCCCATAATAACTGGATATTTAGTAACAGATGAAGTAAGTGATCAAAAAATTTCCTAAGAAGTTTGAATCTTTGGCTAGCAATATCTATTGATGCCTATTGATATTTTTCAGACTGATGTAGACGAATGGAGAATAGTGTTCTACATATCATCAGCACTTTACTTATTTGGAGCAGTTTTCTACGGTTGTTTTGTGTCTGGTGAACTTCAACCTTGGGCGAAAGAAACCGAATCGCTGAATATGAATAATGGTAATTACGGTGCGTCTAAAACTGGAAAAGAAGAAACCCATTACGACAACAAGAGTTTTGTGCCTGATAAATATAATTAGTACTTTTTTTAGAAGAATTGTAGATAATTTAAGACTATTATAAACAAACAAAATACTCTCATTGAATATTTTTTTTCTATTAAAAACAGCCAAGGTAAATGTCCCTTTTCTATCCAGTTATCTCCAGGTG
>CAJUYI010000231.1:0-15876 GCA_910591695.1 Galerucella pusilla | reverse complement strand
AAATCTGCCATAATCATTTGATATGGGTAACTTTGTATAGTGATATTAATTTTAAGTTTAGGGAATTACGGACTTGTTTCGATTTTTTTTTATTTTAGCTTAACGTGCCTCGACAGAGCGCTTGTTATTGGCACCGAAAAAATAGATTTTAATTGTGAAGTGCCATTTGCGAGGATTTGACTCAAACCCCCTGCATATGACACGACATAAATTTCATTGTTTAACTTGCCGTAATATATATTGTGCGAACTTAAAGTTGTCGGCTCTTTCGATATGTTACCGCCATAGTCCATAATATAACATAAAGGGGATATACGATTAGATAACTGGATTGAAAATATACGTCCACTTAGCGTACAGTGTTCAGGCAGTCACGTAGCTATAGCTTTTACATGGGGAGGGTTTTGGTTTTTTTCATCTGATAGGTTTAGAAGGGGAAATCTTTATTGAAGGCGCCGCCTAAGGCAAAAAAATCGACTGCCACGACCTAAAGCAATTTTTCAAGTTCAAGAAATAATGTTAAGTTTTTTTTATTAATTATTTGTTTGACTTGGCTACATCTAAAAGTATTTTTAAACATCGTTCTTTGTTTCACCCCCTACTGCTGAAATGGTTGTAACCATGTATATATATTTTTTAAAGGAGCCATCTTTCGCCGGCACCACCTCAGCCTCTTGTGCTCATTGTGGATTCTCCTGACTACAGCCTATTCAGCCAATCCGTTCCCTGTATTAGCTCATACAGGTTCTTTACTGGTTGGTTGTAGAAGTCTTCTGGAGTCGTTTGGGGTCTTCCATTCAGTTTTTGCATCCTGTGGTTCAGCGTCTCACAATTGCATAATATGTGCAGAGCTGTTTCAGTGTCCTTTTTGCATCTCCTGCATGTGAGGTCTCCGTTATACAGCCCTATTTTGTTCAGGTGCTCCTTTGTGGGAAAGTGTCCCGTAAGAAGCCCCGTTATGGTGCGTAGTTTGTTCCTGCTCATTGAGAGCAGTTCTTTTGCTACTTTTTCTGATGGTTCTTTCATAAATTTCTTCCCATGTGTTTGCCTGGGCGTATTCTTCCAGAGTTTTATGGATTGTTCTTTTACCCACCCTTTTAACCATGACCTAGTGGAGCATCTGGGGATGCCCACAGATGGTTCGGGTCCGTTCATCAGTGTTGACGATCCTGCTCTTGCAAGTTCGTCAGCTTTTTCATTGCCAGCGATTCCTTTGTGACCTTTTCCAGTGTAACACTGTTCCGAGTCGCCGCATTTCCATACCAGCCGAGATGTTACCTGTTTATTAATTTTGGAGCACCTATTTTAAAAAGTGATAGATGATTGGAAATTGAAGCTTGTATTAAAACAGAATATCAATCTCACGAAAGTAAATTTAACCTCTTCAGCTAAATTATTCACAATTGTTAAGAAATCTATTTCTATTGCCACATCCCGAAGAATACTCATATTGCGGCAGTATGCTAATAAGAAATTATTGTATCTTTATTGTATTTTCTATGGGGAGGGTTTGAGCCCCCAAACCCCCCTCTTATATACGTCCCTGTGTTCAGGTAGTGTAATATTACCAATATGACAGAAAATGGTTTGGACGTCGAGCAGTACAGTTGAAAAGCATTTGCAGAAATGGTATATGAGTGAATAGTGGATCTTGAGCTATTTGTTCTCCCTTTTTAACACAGTATACCCTAATTTACCAGAGACGCGTTTCATAAAGCTGATTGGTAAATACTTTTTAATAGCTGAATATTTTTCGATTATTTATATCCACGAAAATAATAATAATCATGAGTGATTAAATTTAAATCATAATTATGTATAGTATCAAGTCAAAAATTATTAGTTAACTATATACACACAAACCACTAACATAGGTATATTTAAATTATGGTTTGCCACATTTTATGTAGAAAATTAAGTATTAGTGAAAGTGCAGCAGATGAACAAAATAGCAGGTAAATTTTTTTTATTTCAATTTTGTGCAAAGCGAATAAAATTTGGTATTTTATTATACTTATTCCTATGCTTTGTCCTGACTCCTGACTGACTAACGGATCAACACACAGCTTGAACCGCTAATCGTATATAGAGACTTAAAACTTTGAATGTGTGTGCCTTGTATGACGTGGGCATCCAATAAGAAAAGATTTTCCGATATTCGGAGATGAGAGAAAAACAAAGGCAAAGTTTGTATAGGACAACGCGATTCCTTGGCCAATCTACATTGTTTAACAGAATTGATGGAATACATTTTTCATATTTTATTAAAACTCATCGCTTAACGGGGTTGAGAAGAGGTAGAATATTATTTAGGGGGTGGTTCGCTTCGAAGTTGATATCAATACTTCTTAATACTTTTGATTTAAATTACCTTTCATTTGTACACGTTAGAGAACTCAATCCGATCTTATTAGAAAAACGTCTGGGTGCACTGACATTTTTTATATCGTAAAAAAACTAATTAAAAATCATATTAGAACCATGTTCGACTTCTTCTACGCAGACGCGGGCAAAAGCTAGTATGTCATTAAAATGCAGCTCTTATCAAATATACTTGTTTATGATGTACTTACATTTTTGTAGTTCAAGATGCCATCCTCCAATATGGTTGTTTTGGAGAGCGAGAAGATATATTGTAACAATGATGGTTTTTCTTGGAAATATCAACACCTATCTTCTACGAGTAAATCTAAGTGTGGCTATAGTCGAAATGACTCAATATCATAATGCTACTTTAGAAAATGGAACTACAGTTGAGGTAAATAATTTAAGTGATCTTTCAGTAAATATGTTCTCCTCAAAGCATATATTAATATGTAAAAATAATTAATTTTTAGATAAGAGATTTTGACTGGGACAGTAAAATTCAAGGATTCTTATTAAGCTCCTTCTATTACGGCTACATCATCACTCAAATTATTGGAGCCTATTTAGGAATTAGATTTGGAGGACGAGTTATGCTAGCTATTGGAGTAGGAGGAGCATCAATTTCAACATTACTCACACCCATTGCCGCTCACATACATGTTTATTTGTTTTTATTTGTTAGAATATTGGAAGGATTATTTGAGGTATGTATCCACGGTTTGATTGCTTAGTTCGGCCCCTCATCCTTTAGGCTTTTTGAGCTTTTGGTTGTGCCGTTTATGTGAAGAGACCAATAGCCCTTATTAGGATCAACAGTATTTCTTGGAGAAATCCTACCTTGGATGTTCTAGCTCCAGGACTCTACATCTCCAATGGGACAATTCACTTTCGAAGATGATGTCAAAGGCTGTTTCCTCCTCTTCCATTCACAACCGACAGATAGGTTCCTTCCTATATATGCCGATTGTATGCTCGTGCTTCCTTAGGGTATAGTGACCGGTGAATAATCACTGTCACACTCTCCTCATCTGGCTCCTGCTGAGGTTTAATACTTCATTATCTTCAGCGTCTCAGAGTGGTTTTTGACCAGAAGTTCCTATTTTGACACGTGTCTTAAGTACGACTGATGTTTAGTTTGACGCCACCGAAATGTACAAGCACGTGCAGCAGTTTTTGTATTCCCACTGGTTCAGGACTAGTGAATGCAGTTTCAGACCCTATCTTTGCTAGGGTGTCTGAATTTTCATTGCCTACAATACCCCCTGAGTCTTGGACCCTCCTAAGAGTTACTGTTTTATGGTTTGTCATGGCTAATAATTTTTACAGGCAATTCCAGACCAGTCTAGATTTGATCTGGGGACATACTAGAGATTTTAGTGCTGCATAACTAACTGTGTCGTCTTTGGTCTGGTGGACAAATACGACACAAAAGAACGCAATGATGAGACTAGGCGAGGTGCAAAGACTTGCTTGTCTCAGTATTGCAGGGTGCATGAGAAGCACGCCAAGCCTACTTGGCCTTCCTCCATTACACCTCGTGATAATGGGGAAAGCAAGGATGGGGCTATTTAGGCAGCAAAATAACCTGAGCAACAAAATAGTTAGATCAGGACACATATCCATTAAGGACATCATAAGTGGAGCCATTTTAGATATGAAAACAGACTATATGGCCACTAAACACTAAACTTCTCCCCAGTCCCAAATATGAGGTAGAAATACCTCACAGAAAGTTGGAGTAGAGTACAATTAGCCAACAGGCTGCTGTGCTCCCGGCATCAGAACGGTTTTCAAACACACCAAAAAAAAACTGAGAGGTTTTGGTTCTTATTATTTATTATATTTTCATACGCAGTATCCTAATGAACTCTTTGAATATAAGAAAAAGTGAAAAAAATTGAGATAAAGCTGCAGTAGAGGTGTAGAAAAGATCACCAAAACGAGTGGGTTGGATGAAAACTTGTGTTTTTTTTGCCCTGTAGGTTTTCTATCCAATTCTATATTGTGCTGGAAATCAGATGAAACTGACTAACCGCTAAATTTTACTTTCAGGGTTTTATTCTTCCTGGCTGTCTAAATATTTATACAAATTGGGTGCCATCATCAGAAAGAGGTAGAATTGTAACCATAGCACTTTCTGGAACTTATCTTGGAACAGTAATTTGCTTACCATTGTCTTCATCATTAGCATCTGCATTTGGTTGGAAGAGCATATTTTATGTAACTGGTAGGATAAAATTATTTAACCAATCTTCATGTGATTATTATTTTGAACTTCCAAATATAACTGTTAGTTGCTTAGAATATATTTTTTCCTCGCTATATTGTAAACAATGATTTGACGTACATAAAAATTACCAAAAAGATATCGATTGCCCTTGACGACAGGTGGTTATAATTTATGCCATATAAAACGTATATCTGATTTGTTTAAATGAATATTAATGATACAATTATCACAATTATAAACAATATTCACAAAATGTTGATGAATGTTTTATCGAGTTTTTTTTATTTGTACGGAATGTTTTGACTCCGTAATTTCTCCATCTTCAATCAAGTTAATCCTGAAGTACTCCAGGAGACTTCTGGCTTAGTAACATTGTATACAATTACATTTGCAAATTCCTTTTTATTGTTGACCTTCTTGTCATGCTTGTTCTATTTCATCCATTTATTAACTTTCACTACTCTCAGTCATAGCTCAATAATAATATCGAATACTACAAATTATTATTTAAAATGGCGGCAGAGCTATTACCGTCGTAGGAAAAGCCACATTCCTGGATTCTGTGTTGCTAATTAAGTCCTGGCCTGTGCCTCGACTTAGCAGTCTTCATTAAGTCAGTCTGCATTACAAGAGCAATGAGAACCATGGAAGTGATTCTCAACCTCACCCCTCTACATATGGTGGTGGAAAGTGTTGCAGAAAGAACAAGATACAGACTAAGTAGAGAGGAAATCATTAAAAAAAACCAACTCCTCACTTCTTAGCAATCATACAACCTGGGACATGCCACAAGACGGTATGATGAAAAACTATAACTTTTCAAAGGAATTCGTTACGGAATTAAGCAACAAGAAGGAATGAGATCCAAATACCATCACCAGACTTGGAAAGAATGCCATTCAACGATACACAGATGGCTCAAAAGCAATAGAAGGAGCTGGGATAGGAGTGTTTGGGCCAGGAGCCAAACACTCTGAAAGCTTGGGAAAAACCACAAGTATCTTTCAAGCGGAAATCCACGCCATAAGAAAGTGCTCCCAGCTCAATATTGATAAAGGATACAGAAGTCAAAGGATTATCATACTGTCGGATAGTCAAGCAGCCATTAAAGCACTGAGCTCTTGTGTAATCAGTTCCAAAATGGTGTGGGAATGCCTAGACAAACTTAAAGAGCAATATAGTCACATTAATATGGATTCCAGGATACACTGGAATAGAAGGAAATGAAATAGCAGATGAACTAGCAAAGAGGGGGACTGAAATACCTTTCTGGGGGCCTGAACCCTTTTGCGGAATCAACCCCAATGTAATATTGGAAGAAATAGGTGAAGTCGAGAAAAAGAGAAGATCTGACCATTGGAAAGATCTAGTAGGGCTTATACAATCAAAGACTCTTTTGGGAGACTAGAACCTGTTGAGATCAAATGAATGCATAAGTCAAAGTAAAACTGCGCCAAGAGTTTTAACAGGGATCCTAACGGGACATTGGCGCCTGAATGGGCACCTGAAAAAGCTCAAAATAGTCGAGGAAGAAGAATGCAGATTTAGGTGCACAGCACTTCAGAGTCCTAGAGCACTGGATAGAAGAGACTAAGCTGAAGCCTGCTGACGTAAAACTCTTCCGGGAAATAGGACTAAAGGAGCTACTAGTTTCTGAGACTCTCCTCAGAAACTAAGTAGAAGTAAGCGGGCACAATAGATATTTTAGGTCTCAGTGAATGTCACTCCAAAATATATACATACACAGCTTCACAGTGGTCTAGGAATGTTAGACTTTTCTTACTCGGTAAACAAAAATGATATCAAAGTAAAGTTTATATTTACAGATTTTAATTATGATTTCCTTTGTAGGTGCATGTGGTTGTATATGGTGTGTGTTTTGGTTGTTGATGATTGCCAACTCACCTTCTACTGATAAAAGAATATCTAAAGAAGAATTACGGTACATTACCGATGATCTACAACAAACACGAACGGAAAGTAATGTAAAAGTTCCAATCTGGTCAATTTTAACGTCAGGACCAGCATGGGCTTTAAATATAGCCGTTCCTTGTGAACTATGGGGTTCTTACACTATGTTAACCCAAATACCAAAAATTATGAAATGTAGGTTTGCCAATGTCTACAAAACGAAAAACTTGTGAATTTAATAACTACTATGCTTTTTTTTTAGATATTTTAAATTTCGATTTAAATTCCTCTGGATTGGTATCAGCTTTACCCTATTTAGTTTTGACAATTATGGTACAAATAGGTGGCCGTTTATTAGATTTTATACAACAAAAAAAGATATTGGGCATTAGTAAAATTCGTAAATTATTTGTATTCGTTGGCCTAGTTGCTCAGTGTGTGTTCATGATAGTATCTATTTACTGGTTATCACCAGTAACTACTACTTTTTTTCTCACGTTGGCGATAGGTATGGGTGGAATTACTATGGCAGCATTTAGGTGAGTTTTTCATGTTGTAAAACTGACTGACTGACTAAATTACCTTTTAGTGTGAACGCTCTGGATTTGAGCCCTCAGTTTGCTGGAGTTATCTTTAGCATATACAATTCGTTGGCAACAATTCCTGGAATAGTTTCTCCCATTGTGGTAGGATACATTGTAACCGAAGCAGTGAGTATTATTTTTACCATCGATACGCCTCAAGGTTTGGAATTAGTTTCGAAGTTGAAAATATACAAAATTTGATGATATCTTAAATAAACAATAATATACATTTTCCTCAGGCTCTCAGTAGCGTCTCATGTTCTCTGAATACCTGCGTGCTTGTGGAACTCATCATGTACCACCTGAGCCAATAGGCTGCAGTGCTCCCGGCATCAGAACGGCTTCCAAAACTAAAACTAACTAAAAACATGAGTGACTCAACTTAAATTTGTATGGCTGTATATGTTTTGTAGAAGTAGTATCCATGTGTCAGACAGTTTCAATCGAACAGAAATTTTGTCATTGCTTTAAAGCTCTACAAAAAATATATGAACTTTACAGCCGGGACTTTGATTTTCACTATTTGCAAATAACTTGATATCACTCAAAAATTACGCGATATAAACGAAAAAAACATGTTCGAACTATGCCTGTGTACTATTTGTGCCGCGCAATGGACAGATACACAGTAGACTGGAACAGATTGTGCGTTTAAGAAGGGGAACCGAGTTACTATGTTCAAAGAATACTGATAAAAAGGCGAAACTTCGGAAAATACGAGTCAGCGGAAGCACTCTTTTAAATTAGTCGTCATATTACGTCATACGATAACATGTGGGTCTTATGGTATTTACAGAGACGCTACTGAAAACTTAAGGTTTCATCTACGTGAAAATAAGTTACGTCAGATCGCTCTGGGATCTTACTAATGCAGCAATGATGGGCTTGTTTTAACTGGCGACAGAACCGTTTTTGGTATCGTTCACTCTCGAAATGTATGACTGTATTTTTGTTTTAGACAAACGTAAATCAATGGCGAATCGTCTTCTGTATAGCTGGTGGCGTCTATGTAGCTGGAGCAATCATTTTTTGTCTGTTTGGTTCGGGAGAATTGCAGTCTTGGAATCAAACCGCAGTAGAACCTCCAAATAATACTGAAGACTTTGTTCAAAAAGAGACTGAAAATGAGATTTAATTGTTTCACTTAAATATGCACAAGTAGTTTTAATAAATATAAACACGATTTGAGATAGATTGTTTCATTTCATCTTCAGCTCATTTTATTTTTAGCTTTTGCAATGGAAAAAATGATATTAACCAAGAATTACTTAAAAATAATCATTAGAAATAATTGTATAGATTACAAATATTCTGAAGCAATTACTATTTATTACATTACAGCTATTATTATATTTATTTTAATAAAAATATGTTTACAAAATATGACAATCCGCCATCTTAGCAAACGTGTGACGCTAGTGCGTGTGGATCCTGCAATCGTGAAATAGTATATTATGATACAAGTGTATAAGCAAGCCTTTTAAGCACGCACGACGAGTTTGGAAGCACGAGGCAAAGCCGAGTGCCTTTTAACGGAGTAGTGCTTAAAAGGCGCTTATACACGTGTATCATACGCTATTTCTTATTATACCTGCACCGCAGTCTGAAAAATACTCAGATTATGATTTTATAAAAACGAAATTGAAATTCCTTTTTCATAATAATTATTCATGGCATATAATTATTATGGAAAAGGAATTTCAATTTCCTCTTTTTAAAGTTTCCTTGTCAACATCATTTACCCGAGAAACGCAAAGTCTAAATGTCATGACTTTAATTATTGATCTGACATGAGTACTTTGTTATGTCAAATAGAACAATAATTTGCATGCGAAATGTGTGTTGATGAATGTTAATACAATGATCGAAAACGAGGATAGGTCATCTGTGATTAGATTGTTAGCCGAACAAGCTGAAGGGAGGTTAATACCCGAGAATTCCAAGGAAGCGTATCTAAAGGAATACGAAAAATTTACGAAATGGATGGTCACAACCAACCAGACGGTGATCGATGAAACGTTAATGCTTTCGTATATGAACAAAATGGTAGGTAGCAATTTATTATTGAAAATAGCAATCATTTAACGAAGTTTCATTATAGTCAAGTCTTTACAAGTCGTCATCATTGTGGTGCATTCACTCCAAACTGCAAACGATGCTGCGAATCAAACACGGGGTGAATATTGCTTCTTTTCATAAACTACATGCTTTTATGAAAAGCACAAACAAAGGACATGAGCCTAAAAAGTCTTGGGTGTTTACAGAAGAGGAACTACGCATATTTTTCGTAACAGCACCTGACGATACCTTTTTATTTTCGAAGGTTTGTACTGAATTGACAGTTTTCACAAAAGGTTGACAGTATAATATTTTTTATTGTTACCAAGATGACTTTATAGAGCACATGTGCTTTAATCGCCCTTTTAAGCACGCTTTTGCGTGTTTTCATCAGCGATTATGATCCAGGTATAATAAAAAATTATTTTTTTTATTGGTGAACCATTTTACCTATTTAAAGCACGCCTCAGCGTGTTTAAATCGAGATTTAAAAAACGCGCGTGTTTTAAAGTTACCGTGGCTATTTCGAGCACTCCGGCTTCGCGTATAGTGCTCGAAAAATCGCGCGAGTTTTAAAGACCTTAATATCCACTTATACTTTAATATACTATTTTGAATAAAGCTTATGCTCACAAACATCGTGGAGCAGTTTTAAAAAATCAGTCATCATGCCTATTGATTTTGACAAACTTTACCTAGTTCTACCTCCTGATTTCGTATATTAAATACATTTATCTCGAATCAAACCAAAAGAATTAACATTTTTTCTGCTACAGCTTGTACTAATTTGAGTGTCAGCCCTACATTTAAACTGTACCTTATCACGTACCGCCTCTGAGTTTAAGTCATCGATAACAAGTAAACATTATTTTGCAGTAATTTGAAATTATTTAATGGCTCATGGAAAGCACGTTTCTAGTTTATATTGTATAATGACTTGTAGTAATATTTATATATTTTGAAAACATGTTGGAATGTGTGAAAAAAGTAGTGCTGTCCAAAATGGCTGTCATATCGGACGGAGAAGATAACACAACAAAAATTGAAGAGTATAACAGGTAAACGAAAATAATATTCTTAGTGCCTTAATTTATAACCATAAACTTTCAATTACGTAACTAAAATATATAAATTATACAATTTTATTGATTTTTTTCATTCTGTTCTTTTTCGTATTCAATTGAATCTACTGATTCAAATTCTACTTATTCTAATTTACTAACAATTGTATATCTTATCACTTATTTAATTTAAACTGAAATACTTCGCGCCACTCTCAAAAGCTTTTTCACTTTGGTTCTCATTTTCCGATTATTTATATAGAGGGCGTTCGGGCATTTCATCTAAAATCTCTCTTACTTTTCGAATGACCCTATGAGCAGCTCTTCTAGTCATATCTAGTCGCTTTATTGATATATTTTGAGTGGAAAAGTCTTCTAAATTTTCGACAAGAACATTCTGAGCATAAAATGCAACAAAACAGAGCTTCAGAAGTATTTGGCAATACCAGACAAATCTTAGATATGATTAATTTTACTACTGCTAGCATAATGATCTATTTTGTATCATCAACCAATTAATAGTTATTTTTTGATTAGTTTTATCTATAATGAATGTTTTTTAATGTCTGGAAAAAGTAAGAATTCACGTGCGCATCATTAATAATGAATTTGCTGCGGAGAAGGAAATAATATTTTTCAAGATAAAAATTTCGAAACCGAAAAACCAAAATACTAAATTATCTACACTCATTTATCTTGTGACGAGAAAAAACAAATAACATCTTAATTTGTGTTTAGTATTTTTTGTATACATCAATTTTGTCACGATTCGAATTAATGAATTGCTACTGTTTCAAATCTGTTATTATTTGAATAGGTTATATGTATGGCCTTCGAATTCCACGCTAAATATAAGAAAACTATCATTTATGCACGTTTCCGTTATATTTAAAGAGCGCAAAC
Organism: Galerucella pusilla; assembly: GCA_910591695.1. Lineage (NCBI taxonomy): Eukaryota > Metazoa > Arthropoda > Insecta > Coleoptera > Chrysomelidae > Galerucella > Galerucella pusilla. The sequence goes on along the minus strand of CAJUYI010000231.1, from coordinate 4,762 downwards.
GTGGAGCAACATTTTATTAGCTTATTACGTTACTTTGGGCCCTTTGGGGTCTGGCTGGAAGAAGAGCCTGCTTTATTATGCTAGAATAAACTAAACCATTAATGCTTGCTATTTGACAATAGGCATGATGACTGATTTTGAAAAACTACTCCACAATGTTCTCACGTATATACTTTATCTACAATGAATGTTATTTCTGTAAGAAAAAAAGTTTTTAAAGAAAAAATACAACTTTAAAAAACACATTTCAAATTATACTTCAAAACGCTAGAATAGTAATGGCGTCATCAATTCGTAAATACCATTTATAGGTGATCTATATGATCTATGTCCTGTGGTAAAGTCGTCAAAGTCAAACCATAGACAGATTCTATTTCTCTATGAGTCAAATTTCACACACTTTGACACATGAACAAAGATTACAGAATAAAAATATTCTGTAATCTTTGCACATGAACCAAGCAAAGCCATCAAACAACAAAGTAAATTCAAAACAGATGTTCGGATCATAGATATTTGCAAAAGTACGACGTCACTATCTTCTGATTGGTGTTTGAGATAAGATGGCGGATGGTTAAATTTAGTGCTTATATTTTTACTAAAATAAATGTAATCACACAAGTAAAATAATAAATATAGTTAAAAAAAACTAAAAAAACACGCTTTTAAAGAATTGAAAAAGTTGAAAATAATTTTAAAAGTAAACTTAAAACAATAGTATATAAAAAAAATACTATTATAATTGAGGAAAAAGCGTGGGGTGCTCGATATACGAAATTATTGCACAAAGCGCACCACACTTTTCCCTCAATTATACTAGTATTTTTTGATATACTATTGTTTTAAGTTTATTTTTAAAATTATTTTTCATTTTTTAGTTCGATTTATTGTCAATAGAGTTTTTCTTTAAGTTCTCATTGATAGTATTATAAATTTCTAACAGTGGGTGCACGAATGTAAAATCTTCTTGCGCCTTAGCCCGCTCAGCTAACGAACGCATTTTAGGATGATATAGTATACTAACAATCAAAGGAGAGTTACTTACAAACCCACAAAAATACAAGTGAAGCTAATAAAAGCGTGTTGAAAAAATAAGTGATTTTTTTAGAATCTCTGTATCTTATATAATTATATCAAATCAATATTTCAGTGATTCTTAGTGACTGTCATCATGCCTATTGACAATGTATCGAGAGAATAGGCCGTTTCAGTGGAAGACATCTTGTAGTTGCGGCAACCTATTTCCACCTATAGGTTTATATAGGAACTAAAAGATACTAGAGTTTGTTCAGCCATCCTTTGCCGTTACGTCATACATTGTCCAGCTTGCTCTCTCGTTCATGGAATGGATAAGACGGAATTACGTCGTCATTAACGTATTTCTTATCTAAGGTCGACATAAATTTCATCTGTTACTTTTGACAGTTCAGTTGTCATATTGTGAAAACAAATCTTAACATATATTTTGTCATTGATTATAATTTTGAGGTTAAGTGTAAAAAAAAGATAGAGCGTGTCGCGGGACACACGGTAGGAACTTTAGTTCCTTCAAGCAAAAGTTATGTAATACATCTGACGTTATAGATAAACAATTTGCATATTCTTTGGTGGTTGAGTAGTAAGCACACCAGACTCTCACGCGGTAGACCCGGGTTCGATTCCCCGCGAGGAATTTTTTTTTATTGTTAATTTTATTTTTAAATAATCATTCTGCTTGATATTAATAACGACAACAGGTAGACGTTTGAAATATTTAGCGGAATATTCATTATTATAGATAATGGTACGGTACCCTCCATGAGGGAGTCCGACTGGCAACATCTACTTATAACAGCATCGTATATTTAAAAAAGGAAACCGTAGCATTATACAAATTGGACATTCGTTTACCACAAAATTAGTGGAAACATAAAATTGAATTGTTAAATTTTTAAATGAAGGTATATTACAGTTTATATAAATTTTTATTTTCTAGATTTTTTCCTAAGTGGGTCGTAGAAAAAATATGCTGCTCGACTCGTGTGGATTGTCCATATGGCACTTGAACGATTGAACGATCTTCGTCCTCGTGCGATATGGCCATCATATCCACACTAGTTGCACAAACTACAATTTCTTTCAAAATATGCCCTTTTACATTTAAAAACTACCTGCCAAATGTCAAATCAATTTATCCATCCATTTTAAAGTTATCGAATTAAAACATTCAAGTTTTCAAAATTAGCACGGCGGAAAAAATTGTAATTGTCGCAAAGAGTAAAATAATTCGTTTTGCATTGTTTTTGTATTATAGGCAAGTCCACGTAATTACCGTAAATTCGTACTTGATTTGTATAATTTTGTGTCAGTGACAAGTTTAAAACTGTGTTTTTCTATTTAACTCAACTGTCATAAATTCTGAGGTAATATTTTTATATAATCAGAGATATTATGGAAGAGGTTATGTTATTCTATTTTTTGTTTTCATTGCTTCAGATACTCAATACAAACCTACCTTCCCTGCAACCTTTGTAGATATAATTATTTCAAAAATAAAATAAAAACAAGAAATCAGACCTAGAACTAAACAGTTAATTGAACGCTTGTTGTACTATTCAAAAATATCAACCATACCTATTACTCCGAAAATAAAAATATTAAGAGTCAAAATTCAGTTTAACAACACAAAATACTAAAGCACAATCAAAGAAAAAGCAAAAGTTTTACAAAACACACACTGAAAATAACTAAAACAGCAAAATAAAACCACTTAAATATCAAAGGTCTTATACGACAGCTGATTTGTTTTACTCGTTGCTAAGATGACATTGACATTTCAGAGCGCCATCTATCGAATTCTACTTTTCCCAATTCCTAACATTCGTTGTTGGATATGAATATGACCAAAGCGATGTTGCCGCTTTGCTTTATAAGTGTAGAAATAACAGAAAAATATACAATTCCTTTTTTGGTTGAACATAAAGCTATGTGTACTCATTTATTAAACTGTGACTCGTCCAATCTTTTATTTTTTAAAGTAATTTTCAGTGAGCCTAACAAATCTTCGGTATGGGTATTCTGGAAGACAAGAAGATATATTATAACACTTTTAGTATTTTTTGGATTATTTTTCGATTATGCTTTTCGAGTTAATATAAGTGTAGCGATTGTGGCTATGACTCAATTCGAAAACGTTACTTTAGCAAATGGAACAACAACACTAGTAAGTATTTTTGAAATTTTTATATTCTGTACACATTTTTATTGAATATTAAGAAATAGATGAAAAAATGGAATACGATTCCTATTTTTAATCTATTTCTCATCTTCACCTTAACTTTACTTACTTTATCTAAAGTTGCTTTTCACAATAAATAATTGTAGTTAACTTTTTTTAGCACAGGCATTTTGATTGGGACATGACCATACAAGGTTATATTCTCAGTTCGTTTTATTATGGATTTTTATTAACTCAATTTATTGGAGGATATTTATCAGCGCGAGCTGGAGGTAAATTATTACTTGCAATAGGGGTAGGTGGTGTTTCTATTCTCACTTTACTTACCCCTACAGCGTCAAAAATAAACGTATATTTTCTATTGGCTGTATGTTTATTGAGAGGAGTCTTTACGGTGAGTGATTACTTGAAAAAATTAAAGATAATCAGAACAGAGTAGAATCGATAGATAAATAGCTTTCTATAAACAAGATTGAGTGTAAATTCCTCTTCAAATTATCGAAATCGGACTTGCTCAGAAGTTACGACGGGTAAAAAAAAGATCCATCGTTTAGTTTCTCTGCGAAGTGAACAACACCAAACGAAGCCGGGGTGGTTCGTTAGTTATATGAATAAATCACAATTTTTCATATACAGATTGCGAAAATTCTATTCGAGCAATACGATTTACACAAGTACGACAAGGAAAATATGAGAAAAATTGAAAGAGAGAGAAGAATAATTGTTCGCAGTCAGCGTTGGGCGTGTTTTCAGTTCCAGCTACCAATCTGATATGAAAGCAGCGTTGCCAGTTTAAAATGTTTGATACTTTCTGAGGAATATTTGAAAAATAAGTCAGATCAACTCAGATAAGAATAAAATAATATAGTTCAAGAAAATAAATGGACAAATTACAATCTGCAATAAATAAAATCCATATACTGCTTTCGATTTAACGATTATTGGTATTTAACATTGTTGCCGACAAAAATTGGGAATAACCTTTACAGATAAATACAATTGGCAACAGCTGACTGCGCAGAATTATTCTTCTCTCTCTTTCAAGTGTTTTTCTCATATTTCCCTTGTCGCACTTGTGTAATTCGCTCGTAAATGGCTCGAATAGACTTTTCGCAATTTGTATGTTATTATAACACATAAATAAACAAATAAGAACTGAGGATTAAAAAAATCTTGATTATTTTAGGGAATGTTGTTTCCATGTGCTAATGACATTTTCGCAAAATGGGCACCTACGTCAGAGAAAAGTAGGTTAGTAACCATTGGTTTTTCTGGACCTTATGTTGGAACTGTTGTCTCTTTTCCGATATCTTCATATCTAGCAGCATATCTAGGATGGGAGAGCGTTTTTTATGCATTTGGTAACTTACTTAGGTTGATATTATTGTTAAAGAACGTTCCACGATGTTTCATTGACTTGGCATCAGGCCTTAAGGATTTAATAATAAAAGTTCATAAATATCTTATTGTACCCACAGGAAATAGTAACAGTTCCGTAGTCGATTAAATTTAGACACTAAAACATAAATTAAATTGTGAAAAAAA
>CAJUYI010000230.1:191103-212059 GCA_910591695.1 Galerucella pusilla | reverse complement strand
GAGATAAATAAAAACAAATATTCAGATAATCTTCTTAACGACCAACTAGATATTAACAATTCTCCATTATTAAACCTTTTTACCTAGAAAGATTCCTGTAGGATGGTTGTGAATGAGTTTCCAAGTAAACTTGTTAAATACTTTAGTTAATCCCATATTTAGACAAATTCATTTCATTTCCTTGTAAATAGATTATAATTTTATTGTTAAATATCCGTATAATTTAGTATTAGGGAACTGTATAAATAGAAAGTTTCTCATTATACCTCCATTCGTTTGAAAAAGCTACTGTGTTAGCGAAACGCGTCACTTTATGTTTAAATTCAATGTAGATTTAACAAAATAAAATTCTTTGATTTCATAACTTAAAAATGTCATTTATTCAAATTTTATAATAAAATTGTATATCTTTTAGTCAGTAGCTTTGAGTAGCTTTAGTCATTCTAAAGGTCGTAATCAAGGAAATACCAAATGGATGAGATGGTTGCAATAGACAGATACAAGCCAGATGTTCGAGTCAAGTGTTTCCGTTGAAACAATTTGCGTTGAGTGATTTGTTTGTCTGGTATTATAACAATTTTTATCGTTTGGTGTCCTGCTTATTTTATTGGTTCTTAATTTGGTCTAGAATTTTGAACGTATCATTTGAACCAGCGGATTTATCGTTCCATTATTATAATTATTACGCAGGAAACAGTAACGATCTTATTTAATAAAATATGAGTCTGAGAATTGACACGTGAAAATTTACAATGTGTATCATTATTTTATGAATAAACAGAGACAATCACAGAAGCTGATGTAGATACAGCTTGTGCGTGATAAGCAATTTAATTCTAATATGAGGTTTATGCAATATAAAATAAAATAAGATACAGAAATCTACAGCAATATAACACACACTACAAAATAAGACATAGTATAAAACTAAAGTGTATGAGTATGAGAGATGAGTGTTATAATGTAATGAGTAAGAATAATAATAATACGATATATATATAGTTATAGGATTAACCAAGGCATATATAATATAAATTGAAAGTACTTACTAAGCAGGACAAACCCTGCTTGTGTGTGAGAATGCATCTAGGTGAGTTAATAATTATGGAAAGTATGAGATAGTTAAAGATTGGTTATATATAATAGCAACGAACATTAACATAGACTATGTTAATGTTCGTTGATAATAGTAAGTATAAAAAATATTGAATATTTCAAGTTATATGATATAAAACAATATAAAAATATAGACAAATACATCAGAGTATATAACTGTCACCGGACAAAACTCAAGAATTAAGAGAATTTGGAATAGCGGAAAAGTTATGTAGTTTGTGATGCTTATGACTAGAGGTGAGCTGTATGATAATCGCAAGTATAATTGTTGCATTTAATTTTCTATTATATCGTGTATTTCTGCACGGGAAGTATGCTGGACATAAAGTTTGAGTTTATTTTAAAATTTTCTAGGATTTGGCTCACATTTTAGTGCTTCTGGCAGATCGCTGAAGAGTTTTGGGCCTAGAAAATGGTATGTAGCTCCTTTGATCGACTGACATGTGCACTGTGCATAACTGGTATTTGAATACTTCTCTTGTGGCGAGTCTTATAGTTATGGCTGTAGGTGATCAATTCATTTTTGTGTTTATATTGAACTGTAGTTATATTTATGAAAAATAGTTGCCTTGACTTCAAGGGAATGCAGATCCTTGAAGTATGCTAAAGTAGTGATTCCGAGGCGGGAGTAACGGTGAGCTTGAGGTGAGTTTCGTTGGTAGGCATTCCTTTGGGGATATGAGTTCAACACTGTCTGGGTACTGGTTAGGACCCATTCGAACATGAGTTTCCCATCTCAGCCCGAAAAAAAAAGGGAATGCAGATGTGTTTTAGAGATTCCTCCCCAACCAATTATGCCGTAGGTCAAGATATACTACCTAAATATGTCCTAGCTGTACATATTGGCATCACAAGTGTTCAAAGTGGGAGGGGAAACAAATACATTTTGTAAATTATTTTGTGCATTAGTTAAGACTGAGCTGCTGAAGATAATTGACAACAAAAATTGTCTCTTGTGTAATCAGTTCCAAAATAGTGTGGGAATTCCTAGGCAAACTCAATGAACTGGAGGAGAACAATATATACACCCCATTGTGGATTCCATGGCACACTGGAATAGAAGGAAATAAAAAAGTAGATTAACTAGCAAAGAAGGGGACTGAAACACCCTTTTGGGGGCCCGAACCCTTTGCGGTATCAGCTCCAATGTAAAATTCGAAGAAATAAGCAAAGCTGAAAAAAAGAGAAGATCTGACCATTAGAAAGATCTAGTAGGGCTTAGACAATCAAATATTCTGATAAGTGACACAACCGGTTGAGATTTAATGAAACTGCACTAAGAGTATTAACAGGGATCCACTGTCGTCTGAATGGACACCTGAAAAATCTCAACATATTGTAGGAAGAAGAATGTATACTCTGTGACATGGAAGAAGAAACCTCCATCCACATACTTGCGAATTGCACAGCAATTCAAAATCCTAGTGCACAACACCTACGAGATTATTGGATAGAAGAAGGACGTTTACCCAAGTAGGTACCCTCCGGGAAATATGATTTAAGAAGCTACTAGTCCTTGAGATTTTCCTCAGGAGCTTAGTAGAAGTAAGGGGGCACATAGGATCTTTCAAGTATCAGTGAATGTCACCCCAACATACATGCATAGAATAAATCTACCAATTTTATACAGTACAGATCTGCCGTACTAAGCTGAAGGGGTCATTTTGTCCCAACTAACATTACATACCTAAATATGCCCTGCAGATATTTTTTGTATTGGATTTAACTGGGCCCTCTTCCACTACCAGAAATTTTCCTCGAAGGAAACATAAATCAATTGTCAGCTTTTGCTGAGCAGTCTTCCTAATTTTAGAATGACCTTGTTTGTATAATTTTCTCATTTCACTTTTGTGTTGATTTATGTAAATGTCTACCCAAGTAGCACGTAACGGTTTTATTCAGTATTACAAGGATGCTTTAAAACTATAAAATAAAACTGTAAATAATACCAATTGGTTTTAAAATAAGTCTGAAGGTTGTCACAAAACCGCCTTTAGCTGGAAAGGGCCCACTCTGAAAGAGGTCTTTGAAACCAAAAATAAAAACTCCCATAAATCACTATTGCCTTGAGCAACTGGTTGTAAGGCTTCCGTCAAGATACTTTTAAAACCACTTTAAATACTTTCTTTAATGCGCTTTTAAAGCAGTCTTAAAAGTGTTGCATTTTATACCGTTTCAAGAGCACATATTCAGTACCAAAGTAAAGTGTGATGTGATTAGAACTGTTAATACTTAATATGGTTTGTGATAAATGCCATCCAGTTTTTAAGTAATATATTAATCTAAAATAAATCGCGTTATTTCCTTTCTTCCCATCTTTTTAAATGGCCAGTGCATAATATATTTAAGGCTTGTCTTTCATAATAAGTATGTATGTATGTATATTTATTGAGGTTACATTCAGTGAGACCTAAAAGATTTATTGTGCCCCTTTACTTCTACTTAGTTCCTCAGGAAAGTTTCAGACTAGTCCTTCCATAGTAACTGCTCATATATTTTTCCAGGTTTATTAATTGCTTTCATTCTTATTTTTAATGAAAATTTTTCTGTAATAAAGTGATAATAAACACTACTATTGGGACGTTAAGCAAAGGGCCGTGGCTTAATTCGAGACACACAAGGGTGAGGTATGATTTTAGTTTTACTATTGACAATACGAGGTGCAGTTAGTCTTAGCGGAAACCAAAATTATTCAATCGAAACGGTTGAGTTTTTTTATCACTGCATTTGAGAAAGTGAGATTAATGGGATATTTTTGACATGTTCTTTTTACTGGCAAAACAATTTAAAAGTAAAACAGATTTAACGACAGGTTTGAATAGTTACTTTAGGAGCATTTTTAAAAGCAATTTTCCAGCCATAACGTCATTATGTAAAGCATAATCAAACCAATCAATCTGCAAGTCGTTAATAAAACTGACTAGTTTTGAAGTTGCTTCAAACCAAGCCATTTTAAAATCACAACAAGGCAAATAGTATTCTAAGACTAAATAATCTTATTATAGTATGTTATTAATAGACACAGACTCATCCAAACCAGCATTAAATTCTGAACAGTTTTTAAGTGCCGGTAGTATATTTACAAGATAACCTTAAAACCGGCATATTCTCATTTTCCATAAAAAACTGTTTTAAAAATCAATCAATTCCTGAATGTTTTTATTGTGCCTTACATTTTTCTGGCTCTACACAGTTCTGAAGCGGATTCTTAGTGAATAGGTTCATAGAAAGCAAGTAGTTTATTGCGTTATCTATGCACTTTTTCAACTTTTTTATGCACCTAGAAATACTTATCTATTTCCTGTCTTTTTGTCCTTTTTATGTGGATAGCAGTAGATGGGAGAATCCTTTTTAAAACCACAAACGTCGAAGTAGCATCATAATAAAAATAGTATTATTCAAACACTCAACATTCTTTATATTGTAGGCCGTCGCGTCAACGATTCATCAATGAAAATATTACACCTTACGATTATTATATTATATGAAATGTGCGTGGTCACAGTTTGAACTCCAAGCATTAATGGTTTGTACCGTTTGTATAGCTCTGGCCCATAACGGCGACACGTGACCGACATCGTGATCGTCTGTCGTACATCTTCCGAACCTCAACACATAAAAGCAAAAGCACAAAATGCCATTTGAAGTTAACGAAGATAATGAGTTAAACGGCTGGTGTTGAATTGTAAACTCGAGAAACTCACATTGAATGCATAGATATAAATGCATACCAGAACACTTATCGTGGTCCCGCATCCCGTTTACAACGGCCTGTTCCTATTATTGTCCTCTTCTACCAGTATTATAGTGGAATAAGAAGAAAGATAGTATATTAGCACATACATAATTTTTTGTAAGTAATGCTACTTTTGTAAAAGAAGCAGGGCCGTCTTTACAAAGAACACCAAAATATCTGATTATATTGAGCCTTCCTTTATCGAAATTACTGGACTGAAGGCATGGATTGACGTTACCCACACATTATGAACGCAAAATCGACAGTTTAGGTCTATGGATTTAGACTGTCCAATCCAAAACAGTTAGCCTGTCGGTTGGACACAGTACAACTATAAATTACGGATGGCTATCAGGAACAACAAATTGTATTTTATGGAAAAAGTGCTATCATGTATTATTATTATTATTAACAAAAATATAATTGATGTCAAGATAATAGTATCATACTATTATAACTCCTTTAAAATTTGAAAATTACTTTTCAAAGAGTAATCCGTTCACCAAGACCAAACATCCACTTCTCGGGTTATATGCCCCGACAGACAATGAATTACAGTTCCAAGTTAAACGGTTTCGTGAGATCGATCGACCCATGCATCCGTTTTTGGCCAAAACCGTATCTATCTCCTTAAAAATCCCTATTAAAATTCGGTTGTTGAAACAAAGCCAGTTGTATCCAAATTTTTTAACAAAAGCAGATTTATCCCATCCTATCCGTACCGAGTGCGGTTTTTAAATTCGCTTTCGCAGTCAGTTCGTTACTGAAGTTGTAAAAAGGTGTGTGAATAAAAAAATAATGAACCAACTATTAAAATGAAGAATTTTAAATTCTATCGTTTTACATGATTAGCTGACACAACTACTTGGGAGTCGCTGGTCAAGAAAGAAATATCCGAAGACATCATCATGCTAAATAGCCATGTGGTCACTCTATTCCAGATAAAAAGAAGTTTGATCCACCTGATGAAGGAGCATTTTGGAGAAGAATGGCGCGAAACAGTGAAGACCTGTCATGGTACAAAAACTTATTAGGCACGATGAAGAAAACCTAGATATTTCGGAAAATAATAAAACCCAAGAAAATCAAGGCCAGGAATTCGATTTAAAGCATTGGAACATTAATGGCGCTTTACTATTTAAACCAGTGTAGTTGAACGGTATTAGTATTATATTGAATAGATGAGGCTTTTACTTGATGTAGATCCATAGTAAATTATGAAATTGAACAATTTTATTTTGTTAAATCTACATTATATTTAACCTTAAAGTTGTGACGCGTTTCGCTAACACAGTAGCTTATTATACCTCCAATCGTTTGAAAAAGCTACTGTGTTGGCGAAACGCGTCACAACTTTAAGGTTGAATATAATGTAGATTTAACAAAATAAAATTGTTTGATTTCATAACTTAGTATTATAAACCATAAGTGTGATATGAAATGATTTACTTTATATTAGATGGTATCAAGGATAAAATATTCATTACGGTACTGTGTAATAGAAAAAGAAGAAAGAGCAGAGGTTAAGTAACGCTCCTCAGTTAATAGCTTCTAAACTAATTATTTACTTCCTACTTTGCAATGAACTTTAATAGTGTTTGTCTTGGTTACGAATTGAATATTGTTCTCAAGAGCTTGAAACTCGTCGCCACAGAAGGTAGTGCGCAAGAAAATGTCGGTTCCTTTATTCGAGATTACTTTGACGGATTTTGACGAGGGAATTCAAACAATTCAGTTGGAAGGGACCAAAAACTAGGGATTTAACTTCATATTAATTTCTCTCCTCCTCTCTAGTTATACGTTGGTTGAGGAAGATTCAAGAAAGTTTCTTGAGCTTTCGGAATGAATTCGTAGGTAGAGGGAGGGGTAAAACTTGGATTAGTAATATTCTCTGCTGGAAGATTCGATAGTATTTAAGTAAGATTTGATATTAGTTAATGTGTTTGTTGTGAGTAGATAAACCTATATGGTAAATTTTTACTTGAAAGTTGTTTCGTTTGTTTTGAATTGAGTATAAGCTTAAGTCATTTGAACAACAAGAAATTCTCAATTAGCATAGCATAAGTCTATTATGCATAATTTGATTCAATCAGAGTGTCGAGTGCAACTATTACTAGAGATAATATTTACATTACATGTATAGTGAAGGAAATAACGCATGTCCCAAAAGTTTTAGCACAAAATTCAAAAGCCTTACTTTTAACAGAACCGAAATAATATCAAGTTGCCTTTGAAAATATCAGTTTGTTTACGGTCTGGTGAGATTTATTTATTTTTAAGTTTTTCTTTCTATGCTTTAATATGTATAAATTTGAAAAAGGAACAAGTATTTACAAGTTGGTTGGGTGGGCACACAAATCTGTCGAATATTCCAGAATGACAACATTGCACGTTATAGAACAATAACGGAGTGCGAGCAGGAAATACCATGTTTGAATCTTCCAAAAAGTGGAAGACCTCGTGTATTTTCTGTTCAACGATAAGAAAGATTGGTGAGAAGAGCAAAATACAGGTTGAAATGTCAACGAGGAGACGATCTTCTAAGACTAAGATATCGTTGGAATTGAGGAGGATTGATCTAAAATGACGAAAGAGACCCAAATTCTTTCAAGCCCAACTCCTACGAGTACCAATATGCTGTCGTCAACTGAGCCAGGTACACTTTACCAAAGAAAAAACCATTATATTAGATGACATGAAGGATTCCACTTTGAGTAATTCTGAAATGACGGGAATCAATGAATTTTATAAGAACAACATAGAGGATTGCCCTGACAATGATATAGATACGATCATGAAGCGAAATTTGCAGATAAAATCCTTGTGTGGGGTGCAATTCCTAACAGGGGTGTATCCCGACCTTTTTTGGTTTGAGATGCGCGGTTTTTCTTTTTGATCATCGCGCGTGTATACTAGACATGGGAAATAAAAAAATTATTGTCATGTTACGAGGATATTTTACGCGAGAAGAAGGAAACTTGACTCGTCATGCGACAAAGTGAGAATATATGGAGCCTTCGACATCAAAGAACTTTGATTTACGTTGTTTTATTCCCTCTAATGCAAATTGTTTATGTTATCTAACATTTCATTAAATATGTTTCAACTGAATTATTATTTTCTTTAGACTCTTGTCCGGATTACACAAACTTTATACGTATTTATAGGCAACGTTGGACCCCGACTTACGCAGCCATTAAGGCACAGACTAATCTGTTCTAAAATATCGTGGCAATGTCTAGAGAAACTCAATGACCATCGTCACCTTACTGTATGTTCCAGAACACATTGACTGAACACCATTTTGGACTCCGGTATCCTTTTGCGGTATCAGTACCAATATAATAGCCAAAAAATTGGGAGATCTGGCCATTGAAAGATCTAGAAGGACTGAGATAATTAAACTACAACCAGGTGAGAGCAAATTAATGTCCAAGGCAAAGTAAGACTACACTAACGGGTTTTAACAGGTGTCCTAACAATATATACTTCCGCCTCAGAAGAATGTACGTTCTGTAGCACAGCCCCCTGGGAGCTTCTGGATATAAGAGGGACACTTATCTAAACTGAAGTTTGAGAATATCCTGAAATTCCTCCAGGAAATTGGACTGAAGGAACTATTAGCTTGAGACTCTCCTCAGGAACTGGATAGAAAGGGTGTCGGCCGTTTTGCGCTCCTATAAATGCACTCGTAAAGTAGACCATTTACATACTAATCTAGTAGCTACCTACTCATTGTGGCGCAAACCGACCTCAGGTAAATGGGCACGGTTTAATTTACGAGGGAAATTATAGGAGCTCAAAACGGTTGATTTCAGGCATGAGCACAAAAAGGCCGAGCGCAAATCTGCCGGATTCGAAGGACACTATATTTTCTAGGTCCCAGAGACTGTCTTCCCAATGTACCTTTAATTTGTAATTGAAATTAATATATGTCTAGCTGCTATACTGATAGTCAGTATCTGGTAGAAACTACATCACTCCTTTTCTTACTTAGTACGTTAAAAGTCGAAGGTTTGAATAAACATGAATTTAAATTTATTTACTATAACAGTAAAAACAATTTTTTAATATATATTCATATTCTTTTCCTTGCATATCAACGAACGAAAAAATCCTTAGTGTGTTCATTAACAAGATCCTTATTTCATGGCACCTTAAAATTTAACTAGTTACAAAACTTTTCTGAGGAAATATAATAAAGAAGTTTGTTTTGGTTCTAACTCCTGAACAAATTCGTTGGAAGCGAGTAACTTCCAAACTAGTATGAAGAGAAATTAGAGTCGAGTAAAACGGGACTTCGGATTCTTCTAGTTGAGGTATACAGTTAGGAAAATTAACAGCGTCAAATTTTCTCAAAAGGACTAAAACTTCGTAAACTTTAATGGAATGTTTAGTTTTATGTTGAGAAAAATTTAAGTGAGCTGGTTTCGCATTACATTGTACTTATTTGAATTCAAATCTAAGTCAACTAAAGATTACCATGAGGACATGAACGTTGTTGTTTTTGGTTACTATTTTTCCGGTGTGACCAAGTGGAAACTCCGTCATTGTTATGGACATTGCCAGCTATCATTCTAGACTAGTAGAAAAATTTTCCACATCCAGCTGGAGAAAGGGGGAAATAAAACTTTGGCTCACTGAAAAAAAAAACCTTTCGATAATGATGATATAAATAAGACAAAATTCAAACAGCATGTTGCTAATAAAATGACCAAAGAACATAATATTGTTAGATCTCGTTTAAGATATTCAAATTTGGCGCTCTTACAATCATTCAACCGCTCACGCATGCGCGCCAAAGTGGGCGGGCGCAGGGTAGGGGACCTACTTCCTGCGTATCCGTCCAGGCATTAGCTACTTGACATGAGTTGTGAGTACATCTAAGAATAAGAAATCTAACATCAGGTGTGGGGTACACGTGCACTTCTTAACCTTTCTGTGCTGTGTGAAATTTTGTAGCTCATACATGCAAATAAATATTTCTGTAAGTGAATTAAAATACATTATGACAGAAGAGCACGAATTTTGGAACATCTGCAAAACCGTGTGGAATGTGGATGACAGTAATGTATGGCTACAAAAAAAAATGTTGGGTTTCAAACTGTAAGTGTGTAAGACCGGAAAACTGTAAGCAGAGTTGATTCTTTTCTATTAAAATCTGTGCAACGGTGGTTACCGCATGGCAACCCACTCATGACACTTGATTTTTATGTATCTATTCCCAATCAACAGAACTTAGGTAAACTTTTAAGCGATGCGGTGAACTGCCATAGATCGAATTAAACTCGAGATAAAAATTGTTGTCTTGTATTGTAATCGGCATTATGACTGATTTTGGAGAGCTTTAACCAAAGACCTCTGGTTCCTACCTATATATTGGAGAGTTCTTTTTCGTTGAATGGTTTAATTGATTGAATTCGAGTCTTTGTGGTCTGTACAATTATTTCAAACTTGGGTAGGTATTTCAGTTATTCTCAGTGACTCGCCATGCCTACGAGTATTGTGGTACGATATGAGTTATTTGATTGAATTTGTTACTAATTATCACACAATCTTTTGACAAAGTGAAAAAAAAATACAAATGATCGTAAGTTGGACATGAAAAATGAAAAATTCTTAACAGATAAATTGTTTCTATTGCGACAAAAAAAATAATAAACAACCTACATTTCTGGTGAATTTACAATTAACACTTCATCGGCTCATAATAGCAACAACGATAACGCCGACAAAGCATTCTACCGAAACTATAAAAAAAACAGACATCACAGTGCTTTTGCCGTCCAAACAAACACTCTCGAGTCGGATACCTGAACAAATTTTAGGGAGGAAGATTATTTTTTATTCAATGCTCAAATCTAGATACAATAACCATTCGAAGTCATTACCTGTTGTAATCTCTGGTTATCATACACATTGTCCTATAGATACTGGCTCAACATGTTAAATAATTATTAGCAAGAAAAATTAAAACGTAAAATAACTCCGCATATTGCACCGTTACAGCGGTTCGAGAGTTCTTTACAATTCCTATTTTGTTACAAATGCTTTTGTAGAACTTCCCGATGTAAAATTGAAACTTAATCTTGTGTGGTAGCACCACACAATCATACTTATAACAATGTTGATATGTATACGCGAACATTATGTGAGAACATTTTAAGTCAACGAACGTGGCAACGTCAGCCTAAAATACAAATTTTATCATTTTTCGACATCCCTCGAAACCGAGCCTTAAACCAATAGACATTTTCGGTTTCAGTGATTGAAAATTACGTCCTAGCCGGTAAAGATATTAAATGTGGTGGAAATAATCTACTCACATTACTCCCTGTGATTACTCCAGCAAGAATTGTCCAATGTGCATTGTTTTTATTGAATGTCTATTCGAAATTTTACGAAACTTTATATTTTTCAGTAAATGTGACGAAGCTGCTTATATTGAATGTTCACATTTTTTTATTTTTTTGACAATTGTTTGTTTTGATTGCCGCTAGGTATATTGTGGCCGTTGTGTTCAACTATGTTAGATATTGAGGAAATATTTTGATGTTGATTAATTTTAGATGAACTGAGTATACTGTATCTATTAGTTTGACTGTATTTATAAAACGGCGAATCGCTGTGTACTACGCAAAAAATAAATAAACAATACATCCCTTCACAGGCACGCAATAAGCTCTGATGATTTTTACAGATCTGAAATTATAAACCAGTGTCGTATCATTTTATATATAAATACGATAAATACCATCTACCCATTCTAATAATAATACAGATTTGTGTCTTTAACGGAAAATAAATAAACAATGTGTAACTATGCATGTTTTTTACTCATTATCGAGGGCAAATGAAGTTCATTCCTAGAGTGATAAATTAATGTAAGATGATAAAAGATAATCTATTTGGATTTTGGCTGTGGTCGAGGTACGTTGACAGTCTGGTATGTAAGGAAATATTAGATGGAGATCCTCCGGGCCTCTTCTCAAGCTTGTCGCCAATAGCTTGAGCACTTCGGGCTCTCGTGTCTATTACCTGGCAGCAGGTTTTATAAGCTCTGTCAAGTTATTTTCATTTTTTTTTTCTATTAAATACAAAAATACCCAGATCAACTACTGAGAGTCATTATTATAAATTGGTGTCTTTGAGATATTTAAATAAATCACTTTGGTGAACACATCCTTGAATACCGCACTTGAATTATTCTGTCTTCTATGTCTAGAAAATTCAGAACACTCTAATGATGATGTGTGTCACAGTAAGAGAAGTATGACAGTTTATACTTTCCGGTGCTGGTTCTTCCTTGAGGAGATATTGGAGTGTGTGACCAATACGTAAGCGGCTTAAGGCAACTTGATCTTTCCGTTTGTCTGGTACTGATAGACATAACTCAACTTGTGGCTTAACTTCTTTTAGCTTGGATGTCGTATGATTCCATATTACTTGCCACGAATTAAATATATGTTTTTTTTTATTGTATTAATGTGGTCAGTGTAAGAAATTTTTTTGGATATGAAGTACTTCATTAGATTTCGTGTCTACAGCTAATTGATCGACTTTCTCGTTTCATTTTATGCCAGAATGATATGGAACCCATAGAAATGAAACGTTTTCAGTTTATTCTCACTCTTTTGTGATATTGGTACATAAAAAGCATCTTATTTCGAATAACTCAGCGAATGCTAAGAAAATTATGGAAATTAACCTTTTCTACCATAAAAGATTTATTCTGAAATCTATTTTTTATTTATTTTTAATATCCGTTTAATATCCGTTATGATCAGTGCCATGTAGGCCGTAGATATCCCCATATGGTTCGCTATGTTTAGAAACATATTGAACATTCTTGCTATGTGTTAAATGGTAAAATAGAACCAGTCAGATCAGTTTAAAGCAACGTTTTATCACCTCCAAAATCCAAATCCTTTTGAACACTCTGGAAACCCTAACACAATACCTATTTGTCCTAGTTGAGGCTTTCTCAAAATTGTGTCTTTCTCGTTTCCAACCTACCTTCGCCACTGAAGAAACTGAGCAATTTTTTTTTCTGACAACTTCATAAGTATAATCGGTGCTTCAGCAGAACCAATATTTTTCGGATTGGCCGAACAAAGTTTAGGAAATTTAAATAGTTATAATTATGATCACAAATCAAAAAGCAAAGGGCTTTGTGTGTATTCCCACTGGGTTTCGTCTAATCTATGCCGTGTTAGATAATTGGTAGTAGATTGACTTCAATCAACCCATCGCAGATACGTATTCCCAATGTGCTATTCAGCAAACTATCAGTTAGAGAATGTAAAATGACCAATCGCAAATATGTGCTAGTTGCGATATTTTCATCGTGTCATTTTAGTAAAATTATTGATTACAAAGTATAAAATGACCCATCGCAAATATGTGCTTGTTGCAATATTTCCATCGAGTCATTTTAGTGAACTATCCTCTATTCAAATAATTCACTTCGAGCGGCCCATCGTGCCACCTGTCGAATTATTGTTGTGAATAACTGTTGGCGCCACAACAGTCTGAGTAATGTTATTCTTTCAGTCATTTCCGAAATCAACAAAAAAAAAACGAATGAAGTGTTGCCAAACCTGTCGCAATTTCGCAGACTTCGCAAAATCTATCAATCTAAAATAGGCACATACTTTACATTAAGTGTTACATAATTACTGAGAAGCTTTACTATCTTTGATTGTATTTACATATCCTACTTCCTATAAATATTGGTTAAGATAAAAGATTTCAATTCTTCGTCTGCTCCCAACTTCTTTTTCAGGTTTTGAGACTTGTGCATTCCGAGAGCGGAATGATGTCAGTTTGGCCGTGTTAGATCTCGTTTAAGATATTCAAATTTGGCGCTCTTACAATCATTCAACCGCTCACGCATGCGCGCCAAAGTAGGCGGGCGCAGGGTAGGGGACCTACTTCCTGCGTATCCGTCCAGGCGTTAGCTGCTTGACATAAGTTGTGAGTACATCTAAGAATAAGAAATCTAACAATATAATTGTTCTTCGTTTGCCACCTTATCACTGCGAATTGAATCCCACATAATTAATTTGGGTTAAAATAAAAAGGATTTATTTCTAGACATCATATGTTAGAGAACTTTTGAAAGCGGCGGTGGACAACGTTACCAAAGAAAACTGGCGCAATGCTGTCAACAAAGTTATTAAAGAAGAGCAAAAGATGTTGGACCTTAATAATCTTGTTGAAGAAACCATAGAACCTTTAGTAATTACAGTCACAATGTCTGATTCGGATGAAAGTGATGAAATGTTTGTAATAATAAAATTGTTTGTTTTGTGGACTACGCCCCATACCATAGTATAGACTAGTATTGTGTTTAAGTACATAAATATTTGTATTATACATATATATTATATATATTTTCTATTGTAATGTGAATGTGATGGAATAATTAAAATGTCCATAATTTTTTTTTTTATCTATGGTTTTATTTCATGCTTAACCAACGATTTTGATGGATATTTAACCAACGTTCAATCAACTTGAGGGGCGCTATTTCATCATTATGTAAATCAAATATTTTATCTACGACCACCTTTAAAATTAGTCATTTACGAACCAAAAAAAAAATGTGTGAAATCACACATTATATACATACGTTAAAAAGCGTGCTTGAATGAACAACGCTTTTTATATGGGACTTTCATTATAACACCCAAAAGCGTGCGTAAATGACCAATGCTTTTTAAATGGGGTTTTAATTTTAACACTCTTTTTTAGCTACGTAATTAGTATCTAGTTGCCTTGAATTTAGTCGTTTGTTGTATAAACTTTTGTGCTGTCAGTAAATTTGACAGAAGTGTCAGACATAGTGAAAAATATTTGTTACTTAAAAAAAAGACAAATTAAACAATGTTATAATTAGTAATTTAAATAATTGTCCTCATTTTAATAAACCAAATTAAATTTTTAGATATTTAGATTATTTTTTGTAATTTATTAAATATATATTATCAAAAACCCAATTACCATAGTATATTATTAAATACGAACCAATACTACTTCAGCCTATACTTTTATACTTCTATAATAGAAAAAATCCAAATCGAATATATAAATTCATCCTAAAACAAAGCCAGAGACTTATCATATCAATAAATCCTGAACGATAGAGCTGAATTTTACGGCCCTATTGTATTTGAGCCGATAAAGGACGTGTCGATTTAATTTTGGTAAAACCGACCTGGTTTTATCATTATAGTCAACATAGAAAAAAAGAAAGACAGCCTATATTTTGAATAAAAAATGAGGCACTCAGCTCCTACGGAAAAAGAAATAAGGTATATATACCTAGTACAATAATGAAATTTATTTTCTCATGAGTTCAAGGAAAGGTCAAGGATACAACAAAGATTTCAAAAAGATTGTCATTTCCACAAACCATTTTATTAAATTACCCATCTATATTCTGACAGTGCCCCTTTAAAATATTGTCTGTTTGTGGTGTGCGTCTTTATTGTAATTTCCAATGTCGTTTGGAGGTCATTCGTTGGAAGTGCTTTGAAATGGAACCGTTTCGTTAATTTTATGGTAAGTAGGTATGAATGTTTTATTTACCGTTTTAGCGACTGTAGTGGAATTAAATTCTGTTTTTTATTTCTGGTTAATTACTTTGTATGAAATACTTATTTTATTGCAATATGGTTTTGAAAGTAGTTCGCCATTTTACATCCAAAAAACTAACCCGTCTTAAGAATGTTGACATTTATTTTTTCGCCTACCTTACCGGAAAACCAATCACATGAACACTAAAAATGGGGCGAAATGTATTGTTGAGCAGCCCAAGGGTAGAATAGTCTATTACGTAACAAGAGTTGTAAGTAACCCATTACGCACGAAATGAAAAAGTTTATGCACGAAGCCGCGCAGCTAATGCTAAAAGTTTTTATGTTTTTTAATTGACTAAATTTGTGAAAATAGACCAAATCAAGTCTTACGTGAATAAAAATTTTATTGTAATTTAATTAAACCAAGCAGTTTAAGTTTTCTTCTCAAAACGCACGTGTATGTTATGAGATCTCATTACGTGCATGTGATTGTTAAATGTCATTTACAAGGAATGTTGACAGTGCGATTTTTGACGTTTACAGACATGGGCGTAAAAAAAAATTCATAACGCCACGATTTTCTAACTTTTTCACCATCGATCACGTGAATTTTTTGATTAAACGTCAGTGTATATATTTTCCTATTTTTTGGTTATTCGGTAGACGAAAAACATTGTGTATCACACATGCGGGAGAAACTTTAGTAGCACTTAACTATCAGTCATCAGCTTATTTTCTGCCCTTGTGACACAATATGGTATAGATTTATGTTGAGGGTTTATTTATCTCCTGCTTTGCTCTGAGAATACCTAAGAAAATGAGGTAAGTTTGATCTGGCTATGTATGGTGCATATCTGGTATCTAATACACCAGACTTAAAATCAATAAAGTATAAATACGAAAATATTACGTGTTTGTAGATAAACCATAAGCCGATCATAGAATTGAGTCGGCAACAACTGTACAACAACTGTACGTCGCTTCTGCAGTTGATTCTGGACTAGTTTTACCAACATACAGTGAGTCAGTGATAGGAATTATGCGAAAGTAAACTCCTGTTTTGTTAAATGGCTATAAGGTAAGCCAATAGTTGATTGCCTTGATAAGTTCTTGCCAGTGGCGTTGTTTAAACATGAAGTAGACTTCACAACAAATGAAACCTATGTCATTCTGACGAGCATATTTTAAATATCGAAATAATTATTAAAATAATTTAGAATTTTCGGAAGTAATTACACAAGTTACCGATAATTTTTTATGAAAGCATGTTGTCTAATAACTGCATGAGTTTATTTTCATATTTTGGCGAAAGAGCCCGACTCCGGAGGAGGGCTTTTTTATCAAAATATGAAAATAACCGAATGCAGTTTTTGCTGACAAAATGCTTGAATAAAAAATTATCAACAGTAATTAAACAAGTAGTGGTAATTTTTTGATAATTTTAACTAGATGCACGAATATTTGTTGCTATGGAAATCTCACGAGTGGACGAAGTCCACGAGTGGGATTTCATAATAGAAACAAAGACGAGTGCTAATCTAGTTAAAATTTTAGAAAAAAATTATCACCACGAATGTAATTCAGCGTGGCGCCCTCTATTTGTACGAGTGGCGCCACCTTGGGAGTGCCGTCAGTACTTACATAAATCAGATGGTTGTGAACTTAGCTAACAGCCGAAAGAGAAGATTCCTGCAATTTTACAGTTTTTGGCATATTCAAAATTACTGTAATTTCACTTTTATTTCAAAATGACATTCATGGTCCATTTTGTCACATTTCATTTGAAATTATCCATCATTAGATTGATATTACAATAATAACAATCAAATAGTCAAGTAAAATTAAATGAAATGTCAAAAAATGGACCATATAATGCCTGAAGTGGGAAAAATAATAGTTATTTACGTAACTAGTTATGAAAAGAGCGATATTGTTCAACAATAAATTAATAAATTATTTTTTGAAACTTAAACAGTTACGTAAAGTTTTTACGTAACTACTTTTCATAACTGATACATGAAGGTTATGAAAAATGTGACGTTACCTAACTGTCAAGGAGTGACTTAAAGTGTCACATTTGATAGCGTAATTAGATAAAGCAATAATTATCAAAGGTAATACCACGAGTGCTTCAAATTTTATCGATAATTTTTTCTTTTCCACGAAAACTTGTTTATTTGGCAAAAATATGAAAACAAACCGATTGATAAAATCACGAGTCCGTTAGGACGAGGGATTTTATCTAAATTCGGTTTATTTGAATGTTTTTGCCTAAAATAAACAAGTTTGGGTGATGAAAATAAAAAATTATGTGATGAAATTTGAAGAGCGAGTTGTATTTGGGAAGATTATTTTTTTCAACAATTTAAACTTTTGTATTACCTGAATGTTCAATATTCTCTTGGGTGATGGCACTCAATCGGTTTGTGTTCATTTTTCAATAAACTTCGAAGCACTTTTAGTTGTCAATAATGACAAATTCAAAGTAAAATTTTGACGTTTCGATGTAAACAAGGTTTTATTGATGAGGAAGCAGAATTATCAGTATAATACCGAATGATTGGCTAGAATAATGTATTGCTATTGGTTAAAACCACCAAAATGTCAGATTTTCACCAGTGAAAAAAATAATCAAGTTTATATATTTTATTGAATAAAAAAAGTATAGGTACAATGAATGAATCGTTTTTTTTACATGTTTCAATGACAAACATGAAAAAATTGAAGAAAGTGTCACAGGACACGAGGTGAGAACTTTAGTTCCTTTCAAGCAATAATCAGATTTTTTGAATCAATAAATAAATACCTACACATATATTAATATAAGAATTTATTCTACTCTGGATGAAACTTCATTTAACAATCCATATATAATCAATTATTCCTAATCGATCAACGATCGATTATTATCAATTATCATCAAATGATTAATAATCGATCATTTTTTATCGATCAACGATCGTATAATTTATCGATTATCAATCGACTTCCAATAATCGATTAACCTCAATCGATTTATACCCGATTGTGTATAATCGATGAATATTTGAATATTTCCAATCGATAAAAAGTCGATTGTTTCCAATCAATCAACAATCAATCATTTTTGACCGATCAACGATCGATCATTATTAATCAATCTATAATCGATTGTTATTGATGATTAACAATCGATTATTATTGATGATTAACAATCGATTATCATTAAGTTGTAGTTGTAGAGTAGTAGATGAACTATTTCGTTACAAAACTCTGTCCTCGGTTTTTTCTCCAATCTATCGATTAATTTAAAATCTTTCCAGCATTTTTTTTAGTTTAAAACGAACGTGCGTAACTGTAAGGTATATCTCCTAATCGATTATTATACTATTATATTATCAACCTTTGTGTAAAACTTAAACCCGAGACATCGATATATGGCGTCATTACAGTTTTTTGAAGCCTATGAATCGCTGCTTCGTGAACACATAAAGCAGGCACATAACGCGTAACGGTCAGATCTTTTGCGCCGCCACCCCCGGTCGTTCCAACCTAACGTAAAGAACTAAAGTTCTAATAATAGTAAAAAAAATTATCCGAATAAATTCAAGTAGATCACCAGCACTGCGAATACCAGCTTTGCATAGAATTTTAATGTAGCATCGGTGGTTCAGTAGTAGTATGCTCGCCTGCCACGCGGGAGACCCGGGTTCGATTCCCGGCAGAAGTCTATGAATTGCTGCTTCGTAAACGAGAGAGAGAGAGAGACTCAGGAGTGAGCACACGCGCTCAAGGCACATAACGCAGAAACGTAACGTAACGGTCAGATCTTTTGCGCCGCGACTCCCGGTCGCTCCAACCTAACGTAAAGAGCTGAAGTTCCAAATAAATGAATGTCAGGAATTCAACAACAATGCTGGGAAGTTCAAAGCTTTATGGAAGAATAACTACTTCTGTCACTTTTCATTTAATGAAACATGTTTTTTTATGAAGATAAAGCTCACCGGGTGCACCTCACATTACAGTCTTTCACAATACATATTGTCGACATAATCTCTTGTCCCACTATAAACAATAAAAACCAACCACGAATACTCAACACACACACAAATAAGCAAAATAGTTTTTAAAAACAAAAACTGGACAAACTCACGATACACGTCGTAAAACGTTGTTCTGCAGTTGTCAGGTCAGGATCATAGATAAAAAAATACTTAGGTTAGGATGTCAGCGCTGATATATGTGGAAGAATATGCAGCTACCCATTACCGCGTTACAGTTTTCATTCTGGTTCTCATTAAATTAAAAATTTTAGTACTGACGGGACTCTCTATGTGGCAGCACCCTCGCGCCTCCAGAGATCCCCTACCCTGTCCATAACTTCAAACAAACATCAAAATACGACAACTTTGATTGAATATCTTCTGTAGGTTCCTTGTGGCATTATTTATTATTTGTAAACATGCTTGGGAAGAGGGGTATAAAATTCAATGGGATTCGACAAAAATAATATTGAAAGAGCCCAATAATAAAAGACAAAAAATCAAAGAATAAATGTAAATGCAGATAAATGTGTAGCTAGTATTTCAGCGGAATGTAGTCAAATTTGGTTACCAATGTTAGAAAGAGAAATTTCCAGTAATCAATTACCTGCGTTATCAGGATAGCATCATAAGTTTTTATCCAGGTTTTCTTATGATTTATTATTGGAATAGTTGTTAATCGATACACACTTCAATACACAAAATCACCAAACTGAGTTATACATATTTTGAAAACAAAAATAATCATACAGAAAAAAAAAGTAACAACAAACGCGTTTTATTAACAACATTTCCAAAATAAGCGAAAAAAAGCGCTATCCCAATAAAAACCGTTCCTGGAACGTGTACTTCACTGGATTCCATTTCTAGTAGACTATCATATCTTTGGAATATCATAAAATTAAATATTTTATTTCACGTTTTACCAGAGATGTGATCTACTATGTATGGACCTTAATAAAATTTGACAACTAAGTTTTGTAGTCTTAAACAAAATATTATTGATTGTCTAGTTGTCATATTTTTTTCGTTGTAGGGACCGTAAGGACCAAAAATTATTTTATTATTAGTTAATCTTGACAAAGGTAGCTACCGAAACGTCGAAATAAAAAAATAAAAAACATTATTGTGGTTTGATTCCCAAAAAATAAGAGAAAAAATTACTTTGATTGAATTTGCAGACATTGACAACTACTAACAATTTATTTTTATACTGACGTTTACTTGTGTTTATTAAGCGATTTGTTTTTGTTTCTTCTGAATGATGTGATTTAAATCACTTTATATTATTATAGTCTATATAGAAAGGACAAGGAGTAATAAATCATTCATTTAAGTAGATTTCATACACGTACCAAAATATATTTTAAGAGGGTATACCGTAAGGTACATTTTGTATTGAACAACCCAGTTTTCTTAGAAACATTATCGGGAATATTATTTTAAAAGAAAGTAGGTACATTAAATCAGTACTTAGTATTAGTTCTTTGAGTAAAGTT
>CAJUYI010000230.1:173968-191093 GCA_910591695.1 Galerucella pusilla | reverse complement strand
GTAGGTACATTAAATCAGTACTTAGTATTAGTTCTTTGAGTAAAGTTGTATGAAGTTGTATGGTTTTCATGATATTGTAAACAGTTGGAATATATTTAAAACATTTGTTGAATGTTAATTGTGCAAGTACCAAACAATGTCGATAAGCCAAGGACCATCTAAACGACCAAAAACAGGTCCATTATCTTTAAATGAAAAAACTCTGATATTGAATTGTTATATATCATTGAAAAACAAGGATCCAAGTGCAAGAGTGTTGATGATATTGTGGAATTAACGGCTGCTATGTTGTGTGTTGCTAAATCAACAATTTATAGATTAGGTACTAAAAGAAAGCAAGAATGGAACTCTTCATCCCCCTAAAACTCCTTCAGGCCGAAAACCAATTGAGATCGATGAGTCATTAAAACAAAGACTAAGGCGTAAAGTCCATGGATTTTACTTACGAAAGGAAATTCCAACACTTGACAAAATTATGACATCAGTGCAAGAAGATACGGACTATCCAAAATTCTCCAGAATGACATCATGCAAACTTTTGAAAGATGTGGGTTTCAGATATACAAAACATAATAGAAAATCTCTCTTGATAGATAAACCGGAAATAGTTTTATGGAGAAGAGACTATTTAAGAAGCATTCGACATGCCAGAGAACAAAATTTGTAAATCTTCTACTTAGACGAAACATGGATAAATGCTGGATATACAGTTTCCAAATCTTGGCAAGATGAAAACATTAAAAGCGGAAGGCAGGCATTCGTGGAAGGTTTGTAGTTAGGTTTGCAGCCACCATCTGGAAAAGGAAAAAGACTTATCATTGTCCATGTTGGAAGTTCTGAAGGTTTTGTTGATGGTGGATTATTAACTTTTATTTCAAAACGCACGGGGGACTATCACGAAGATATGAATGGGGATGTCTTCGAGGAATGGTTTGTTCAAATGTTGGATCTGATTCCAAAAGGGGCTGTTATTGTTATGGACAACGCAAGTTACCATTCACGGTTACGAGAAGCATTGCCCACAAGTCGTTGGCGTAAAGCAGAGCTTTTGGAGTGGCTTATTTCGAAAAATATTAAGTTTCCAAAAGATCCACTAAGGAAAGAACTTTACAGAATTGCAAAAATGAACAAGAATAAATACAAAACCTACATTGTAGAAGAAATGGCTTCTTCTCGTGGTATATCAGTTCTTCGACTTCCCCCTTATCATTGTGAACTTAATCCCATAGAATTAATATGGGCTCAGGTAAAGGGGGAAGTTGGAAAAAAATACTACTTTTAAAATAAACGATGTTGTGAAATTGTTTGAGAGTGCTGTAAGTCATGTTAGTAAGGAAAATTGGACAAACTGTATCGAGCATGTTATCAAAGTAGAGGCAAATATGTGGAAAATTGACAATATTTGTGATGATTTAATCGACCCTATTATTATTAATGTCAACAACGATTCTTCCTCTTCCGAGTCGGATATAGAATAAAATGTAAGTAATAAATGTATTCCAATAATTATTTCTTTTCATTTTTTATTATATTATAATTTAAAACGTATTTTTTCCCAAAATACACACCACTGCATTGCGTTGCGTTATCTGCTAATCCTTTAACAATGAAGAAACCCTAAACTTTGCTACAACTGAAACAAATACGGGGTCGATCTACCTGGTTTTTAGATTTACGGAAGAAATGTAATTTGAAGTAAGAGATTTAAAAAAAAATTTCATGGTGCTCCCTGTAAAGGTTTTGCATACTTAATTAGGGTTTATTACTCCTCGTACTTTTTGTACATACTATGTGTGTTATCAATCAAATTAACAATTATGCTTCAATTTGTCAATTGGGGCGCAAGCTAGCGTAGAAACGTGAAATTTATTTTCTCGGCTAGCCGTGGAAAAGCTACTTTCCTGACTAAAGATGGTAACATTGAACTTTCTCATAGTGTAGGGTGAAAAATAATATGAGTAGATTCCACACAGTAAGGGTGGATCCACACAGTATAAATTCAATCAAATAGTATTGGCTTATCAACTGCCATAAACTAACTGATTTAGCCCTATTGTGTAGAAAATCATCACGTAAAAGATGCCAATGTGCTACAGGTTCAAACTTGGGAAACTACTAAACTAAATTATATTCTGCCGAATCCAGCAACGAACATATATAATTTCAAGCAATATAATTTTTCACTAGTTTTTCCAATTTTCATTACAAATGAGCGATGAAATTTAATTTGCATCATGACCGCGGTTTTCTTAAAATTTAATAATGCAGAATTGCTATAGGGATTTAAAAAAGCAATGGGAAGAACTATTCGTTTAAAAAGTGGGAGTAAAAGTGACAGATAAAAGTGTTGAAGATGTGGAAATAGACGAAAGGATAATGAAAGAGCAGAGCCTTGGGATAAAATCAAAATTATTAACAAGAACAACAAAGATCGGACTACACAAAACAATCATATAACCTACCCTGTTATACGGAAGTGGAGGTTGAATATTAAATAAAAAAAATAAAATTAAACTAGATAGATGGAAACGGAAAATTCTAATAAACATTTCCGGAGGAATTAAGCATGCGGGGCAGTGGAGAAAAAGAACGAACAAAGGAATCCAAGACATGTATAAGGCACCATGAATGAAAAGTAAAATTCAAGCACAGCGGCTTCGATGGTTATGCCATGTGGGTAGGATGGATGACGAAAGGTGTGTGAAGAAAATGCTTCTTGGGGTTAGGAAAAAAAAAGAGTACGACCTAGTAAGAAATGGATGGATTCCGTTAAAGGAAACAGTAGGAATAGAGGACTGGAATAGGATTGAAAGAAATCGAATAAAATTGAAAAATATAACAAAAAAAGTAGAAGCTATAGGCCTGTGAGGCCTAACACGCTGTTCTATATATACATTAGCACGACTTGGCACAAAATCAAGCAACGAACTAATATATAATTTCAAGCAATTTAATTTTCCACTGGTTCTTCCAATTTTCATTACAAATGATAAAATTTTCATTACAAATGATAAAAATTTAATCTGCAGCATGAGTGCGGTTTTTTGTCAATTTAATAATGCAGAATTGCTATAGTAAAATTTGAAACATTTATATTGTCAATAACAATGCAGTTTATTTAATCATAAAATTCATTTCAGCAGTGTCGGCGAAGTTGGGATATATAAATTCATGCATAATTCCTTTGTTTTAAGTAACTTGGTAACATTGTTTGATTATACGAGGCAAAATTCTCGAAGCTTTTGTGGAATTTTAGAGGAAAATGACTGAATGTTTCGTTACGTTTACTCTTCGTAGACTTAATGGAATTTAGAGAATTCGCAGTATGTGTTTGGATTAAAATGTTTGAATTTTGTTCGAAGTTTGAGATTAGGTGGGTACACAAGTTGGAAAACGTTTATCACGTGTGTTTAATTAAAAAATCGTTATTTTTAACAAGAAAAATCATTTAATTTTCATGGATTTGTTGTTTTCGATATTATTAAATTTTAATTATAAATATTTGAATACTTTTAGCATTAAAATAACACGTTACGATGCTTTTGGAGATATGTTATATCTCAAGAAAACAATAAACTTCAGATACAAGCTCCATGGTTAGTTTTAATTTAAACAATCAAAGTTACTCCTCGGAAACTATTAGGTACGATCAAAACGATGCCATAGCTAGAGTACGCCTGCACTAAGAGAGAATTGAAATTTCAGTGATGATTGGTGATAGGTTGCGGTCTCAACAAAAGGTATGCACATCATGTCACGAAATTCACTCGTGAACTAATCTCTCAATCTACGGTAAGCATGAAGAAAATAAATGAATTAGGACACATTAGGTATGTACTGATTACTTTAAATAACAATTTAATTGATAATGTTTTATTTTTGGATAAGACAATGTCTTATTTGGACGGACTGACGAGCATGTTAACCGGTAAAACATCCGAATTGGTCTGATGAAAATCTAAATTAGATGCAAAAACTTCTTACGCAAAGACGTCAAAAATGAACGTATGGGCTGGTTATTGGTTATTTTTTTCAGGATATTTAACAGGAGCACTAGATCACCCGATCTTATCTCATACAAAATCTACACTAACAGACCTGATAATACCCGTGTCCTGAAGGCCCCACTCAGGCAGGACATGCAGAACGTATCACCAGCTATGCTATAAAATGTTCAAGACGAATTTATTACCAGGTTGTCATTGTTTGTTGGTCTATGGAGAGCTATTTGAGCATTTCCTGTACATTTTCCTTGGTTTATTTTTGTTAGACAGTATGTTTATTCTTTATCTATTTATTAATGTATTTACGGGCATTACCCATTCATTCACAATAATTAAAATTTCAAGTGTACTATACTATAACATCATTTTCTTAAAATTATTGAATAAAAATAAAAATAGAAAGATAACATTCAAGTGGATCTACTGAAACAAAAATTGAAACATTAAATTATTATTTATGCTTGATTACACAAAGGCTCATAAGTATAATACATCAATATCTATTCTTCCAAATTTAACAGAAACAAACGTTCTCCTCTCTCCTCTCCTCTTATCATATACCACATCAATTATTTTGTAAGTAATAAATTGTCAGCAGAAAAAACTCCAAAAATTGAAAAAAATGTTGCTGACGTCATCACTTGAAGGCTGAACTAATAAGCAAAGATAGGAAAACTGTCAAAGCCATAGTAGGTATGATAACAGGCCATTGTAAGCTAAACAGGCACGCAAAATTATTGGGTTGACAGACAAAGCCATGTGTAGATTTTGTCATCTAGAAAATGAAACCGGAGAGCGCATCATATACCAGTGCGACAGCCTGGAGAACGTGCGGTTTGTTCTACTGGGTGATGAGACGCCACTAGCAGGAAATTCCATGAAATATGTGACCGAAAAAATATCCTTTCTTTTTTAGGAAGTCGGCCATGACCAAAAGATTTTGAAGCACTGCAGGCTGCAGGTACTCTAAAAAATGCTTTTCGTACCTTTTTTCGTCCTCTATTATTCATGTAGAGGATATGGGTCTTAATAAGCAGATATTATACATATGGGCAATAGTTATATTCAATCCAGGTAGGTGTAACAATAACCCATAACAATTTCTTATGATCAAACAACATTGAATAAATAAATTCTAAGAACGCAATAACTTTTCAAAGATTAGTCATATTTTTTATTTTTGAAGTGTTTTAACTTCTACTATAATGATAACATTCCAATAACAATGTTTAAAAGCAATTTTATGTATTCCGTTTTAAACAATTGTAATGATAATGGTTATTGTGATATTTAATAGTTTCCATAAATACATCGTTAACATACCTTTTTATCATCCCCAAATGTTTATAAAGCTTTTTCAAAGGAATCGAAACATCATAAACTTTCACTTGAGCTTATGTACATTTTAATCGATTAGGCAACACCGCTCGGAAAATCATTCCCGGAATTTCCCGGCGGATCTAGACGGCGGCGGCAGTGACGATGGCGAATCGCAATTATGCAATTACTGGTGTTTGGGTAACGAAAACTCTCGAAGCCGGCAGTTTGGGCGGCAGAAGAACAGAGAAGAAGGGGCGAACGATCCTAAATAGAGCAGCGGAGAGAGACGGAGCAAGAGCTGGGAGCCGGCGACTGCATTGCTAGGCAACGAGAATTGCTGGTGCGAGAGGTGGTGAAGGGAGAAGGCGGTGAATGAGAGCGCGTGTGTGTATGCCAGCAGGGATGGATCGTCTTTTTGCTTGTCGAAAATAGAGTTAGATTTTCGGTAATGGAAAAAAATGAATGAATAATTCGAAAGGAGGGCAAATGGCTTTAAAAAGAAAGTTACTCCAGTTTGAGTGCCTATCTCGTTGTATAATTAAAATTCTTTTAAACTGACCTCTTAAGAGTACAACGCTATTTAATTTGTTACCATTAACAGTGGAAACATTATTTATTATTCAATCACTTACTGCTTTGAATGCTAGGAGAAAAAGTATTTTACTAAATACGGACCAATGCTATTTTACGTGAAATAATAATGGCTTTTTTTATTCCACAAATTGTGTAATTTTTCATTTTATTAAAATATGAAAAAGTGTCTTTCTTAATTTCAGCTATTGACACGTCAGCAGTTTTACAATTATTGTAAAAAATATGATGTTGGATTTGAGCTAACTATAATTAATCGTCTGACAGTGTACATTTGACATCGATAAGTACATGGTTTAATTTCCCGAAATAATGAATATACCTACCACAAAGATTATACCGAATTTACGTAGATATATTCTGTGTTTGTTTAATTCAATCCCGGCGATGATATTCTATTTCACAACTAAGGGCCGTATGCTCCGCTTATGGTAGTAAACCTGTTTAACTAAACTGGTTTAAATAGTTAAACGCCCTTAGGGCGAGTTGTGTCAAACACTTAAACTCGGTTTAATGATGACTGATGTTTAGACTGATGTAATTGTTGATAATAAATACATCAATCAGCTTTCGTACGTACGGAATTTTAGGATATCTGCAGGCTTCAACTTAGGCAAATGTTCCTCTTCTATCCAGTAATCTCCCAGATGCTGTACTCTAGGATCCTGAAGTGCTGTGCAGTTGGAAAGTATGTGGATTAAGGTTTTTTCTTCCATGTCACAAAATCTACATCATCCTTCCTACACTATCTTGAGCTTTTTCAGATGCCCATTCAGGCGACAAGGTCCCGTTAGGATCCCGTTAAAACTCTTAGCGCAGTTTTACTTTGACTTGCATCAATATTGAACCAGGAGCTCTTTCTTATAGCGTGGATTTCCGCTTGAAAGATACTTGGGGTTTTTCCCAAGCTTTCAGAGCTCCTTGCCCGAACACTCCTATCCCAGTTCCTCCTATTGCTTTTGAGCCGTCTGTGTACCATTAAATGGCATTCTTTCCAAGTCTGGTAATGGTATTTGGATCCCATTCCTTCTTGTTGTTTAATTCCGTAACGAATTTCTTTGAAAAGTTTACTTCAATTGGTCTGTTGCTTGTTCTTTCTGCAACACTTTTCACCACCATATGTAGAGGGGTGAGGTTGAGAATCACTTCCATGGCTGCCGTTGGACATGTTGTTATTGCTTCTGTAATGCATATACAGGCTTTAAATTTTGGAGAGATTTTCCCTCGTCGTCAATAGGCTAGTTCTACTACTCCACGCAATGGCTCCATAAGTGATAATTGGTCTCACTATGGCAGTGTATATCCAGCTTGGGATTTTTGGGTTACAACCCCAGTTTCTCCCTGCCAGATTCCTGCAGATTATTGGAGCCATTTTTGCCTTGTATGTAATCTCCTTTTCGTGTTTGTTCCACAGGAGTTTACTGTCTAGAGTCAAACCTAGATACTTGACTTCTTGTCTCCATTCAATCTCGTTCCCATAAAGTTTTATGGTTTTGAGGTTGAGTTTACTTTTCTTAGTAAAGGCTATCAGGATGGTTTTAGTGGGTTTGATGCCAAGTCCCACTTGCCTACACCAGCTATTTGTATAGTTCAGACCCTTTTGTACGATATCACAAAGGGTGTTTTCGAATTTACCCCTGGCTGTTATGACAATATCGTCGGCATATCCTTGGCAAGATATTCCGAGATCCGTGAAACCAAACAGTAATTCGTCAACCGTCAGACCCTACATTGATGGGGTTGCTACTGTGGGCATCCTCTGGTAGTGCCGATGGATACAATGTCTTTGCTTGTCCTCGTTTCTGCTACTCTTGGGGTGAGCAGTTCCGACATCCATTTGGATGTTGTGTTATCTATACCTCTTCTGTTTAACGCTCTTTTGACAGCCTCATGTGGAGTATTGTCAAAAGCTTCATCTCTGTCCAAAAATGCACATACTACAGTTTCTTGGTTGTCTAGAGCACCTCGGATATCCTCCATCAGTTGTACCAGTGCAGTCTCCGTAGATCTGCCTGACCGGTAAGCATGCTGATAGGGGTGGAGAGGTAGGCTCTCTAGTATTTCCGTTCTAATATGGTTGCTGTAGTGTAAGCACAGAGTACACCATCTAACAAGAGGCGAAAGAAAGTAGTTTTCGTGATCGCAAATTTGTGTGCACAAGCGTGAATTAATTAGTTTATCTGTCAATGTCAAGCAGTCACTTTCGTACGTTCCCATCAGTTCACCGTGTATTATTTTAAGATTAGGTTGAAAATGAGCTACTTCTCATTACACACATAAGATGAATAATAAGGTGTTCTCATGTTAGTAGTTAAAAAGAATATTCTATAGACCCAATTGGGAGGGATGTTCATCAATACTAGTATTTTTCTTAGTGTAGTGTTACTTTTCTCAGTGTATTAGGTAGTTTATGTGTCAATGCCTCGACGTATTTCCGCTCAATATCGTGTTAGTCCGAATTCAAAGGAACCGACAAAGCTTACGTCTCTTGTTAGATGGTGTACTCTGTGGTATAAGTAGTCTGTTTTGTCAATCTGACAGTAGTCGTTATCACGTAATATTTGTTTTTTGAAGTTGTCAATAAAGTTTACAATAGCTATTTGTTGAATTGTGATTTATCCTAGTAAATATATAACAATTAATTTGGCGACGTGTATTTTCGAGTCCCGCGGTAGTGTAGTCAAAGTGTCGAAAGTCTTTTCCAAAATTTGTCCTAATTTTTTTGCCGGTAAAAAATAGCATTAACTGGATCTATCGAACAGTTTAGTCCCAAACAATCCGATATTGATTCATATCTGGAGCGTCTTGAACAGCTATTCCTAGTGAATGTAGTCAAAGAAGATAAAAAGGTACCTTAGCTCCTAACCCTAATAGGGGCAGAGGGGTACAGTGTGTTGAAAGACCTGTTGTCACCAGATTTGCCAAGTACAAGGTCGTACGAGCTGTTGAAAAGAACACTAGTAAGTCACTATAGTCCTAAAAGGTTGATAATAGTAATAATAGCAGAACGATACAAATTTTATAATACAGTGCAAGAGTCAGATGAGGATGTAAAATCTTTCGTGGCTAAATTGAAAAATATGTCACAACACTGTAATTTCGGAGTTTTTTTTTATCTGAGATGTTAAGAGATAGGCTTGTATGTGGTATCAAGTCTATGAATGTCAAACGAAATCTGCTTTCTGAGGATAATATAACATTCGAGAGAGCATATGATATACCTTTATCCATGGAGTTGGCAGAAGGTCAAGTGAAGTCAATTACTGGAGAAAATGGTGTTTTGTCTGTAACCGACAATGTAAATAGGCTGTTACTGAAGAATAAAAAATGGTCTTGTAAGGAAAATGAAAAAAAGGATGTCAAGGATTGGAAACCTTGTTTCCATTGCAAGAGAAAACATGATCCTGCAAAGTGTCCTGCCAGAGAATGGGCGTGTTCTAAATGTCAAAAAGGGTCACACTAGCCGTGTCTGTATAAAAGAAGATGTTCGTTGCTGGAAGGAAGCGATGGTAGTCTGTCAGAAAATGAAGAAAAGGACTCATTCGTGCTTGGATTCTTGTCAGTCCTGGAGGCAAGTGAAGAACAAGCAGAAAAGGTATTTATCGAAGTTGAGGGTAGAAACATATGATTTGAAATAGATAGTGGAGTTTGTTGTTCTGTAATTCATATCAACGATCTTCGGTTAGGTTAGGTTAGTATTTATCGGAGTTGAATTTGTATAATGTTCAATATGATTTAAGGGTTCTGACTGGTCAGGGAGTTGAAATTTTGGGAGAAACTGATGTTTTTGTTAGACATCATAACAAAGTTAATAGTTAACCATCAGTAGTATTAGATAGTAGTCATAAGCTTTCACCATTAGTAGGTTGGTATTGGTTAAGCTTGCTTAGTCCAAGCTAGAGAGAGAAATCTAGTTTTAATAAATCTAGTCAAACAGTAAATGTCAACAGTCAATCCTCTAGTCCTTGTTGTCAGGTTATATCAGAAGGTCCTATAAATAAGTCGAACTACTCTCGAGATTATTCAAATATTATACCAGCAATGGTGTCACAGCTTAAAAGTCAGTATAAAGAAGTTTTCAATGATCAATCTGATGCTTCGATAAAGAATTTTGAGATAGAATTAAAATTAAGGGAACGATCTCAACCCATTTTCCACCGTGCTTATGATATGCCATATGCTCTAAAAGAAAAAGTCGAGTCTGAATTGCTAAGTATGGAAAAGTCTGGTAGGTATTATAAAAAAAGTCAGTTTCAGTAATTATTGGGCTAGTCCAATCGTGTACCAAAAAAAAGAGTCTGATGCAATTCGTATCTGTGTTGATTTAAAAAAAAAGTTGAATACAGTTATAGATGCTGATCATTGCGTATTACCCTCACCCGAGGATATTTATGCTTGCTCAGGTGGTCATAAATATTTTACAGTATTAGATTTAATGGGGGTTTATCAGCAGCTGAAACTTAGTGAAAAATCACAAAAGTTGATGGTTATTAACACTCATATTGGTATTTTTGCATATACTCGCCTAACTTATGGTATTAGCGCAACACCGGGAATTTCTCAATCGGTAATGGATTCAATTATATCTGGATTAAGTAATACAAAATGCTATTTGGATGACATTTTAGTATTTGGTAGTACTATTCAAGATTGTTTTGATAGTGTTAAGAAGGTTTTGCAGAGATTGATGGAATTTAATGTGAAAATAAATGAAAAGAAATGTAAGTTTTTTTCAAATTGAGGTAGTATTCTTAGGTAAAGAAATATATGTTAATGGTGTTCATCCTACTAAAGAAAAAATACAAGACATCAAATCCGCACCTGCGCCAAAAAGTCTGACCGAACTTAAGTCTTATCTTGGTCCTTTCAATTATTATATTAAGTTTATTCCTAACCTGTCAAGTAAATTGATATAATAAAATTGGAGTATAGAGTGTGAAAAGGTATTCCAACTTAGTAAGAACTATCCTAAGCTACCGATTTTTGTTACCTGCGATGCTAGTAGTAATGGTGTTTTGGGGCTGTTCTTAGTCACCCTATAAATGGTGAAGACAAACCTATGGTATTTGCATCTGCAACTTTGTCTAATGCGAAAAAAAATACAGTAGTTTAGAAAGAGAGGCATTAGCTATCATTTTTGCCTTAAAAAAATTTAATAAGTATCTATATGGTCGTAAGTTCAACCTTTAAGGTTTATATTTGGAAAAAATAAGAGAATACCTGTGTCAGCTCACTCGTTGGGGCATAACCTTATCCTGGCTATGACTATGATATCCAGTGAAAGGAAGGGGGCTTTAATTTATAATGCTGATGGTTTGTCTAGGTTACCCTGTAAAAATCATATAGATGTCTCAGAGTTTTTGTATTCTTTCTGTTTAATGAAAAAGATGCCATTGACATCTCTAGACATAGTGAAGGCAACAAATAAAGATTTGATTTTAACTAGAGTTAGAGATTTTACTTTATCTGGATGGCCTTCAGTCATTAAGAATGAAAATTTAAAACCTTTTTTCAAGCGGAGAAATTAACTGTTTGTTGAGCAAAACTGTATTTTGATAGGTTATAGGGTTGTTGTTCCAGAAAGTTTACAAAATGAAGTCCTTATGTTGTTTCACGGAGAACATTGTGGTATTGTTCATACAAAGTTGCCTATTAGATCTTACTGTTGGTGGCCTATATTTCGTCTTGTGATCTATGTGAACAACATCAAAACTTTTCAAATGCTGCTTCTCCACTGTCTTGGACTAACGCACCACACATTTTTATAGAGTGCACATTGATTTCTTTTTTAAAGATAAATTTGTCTTTCTTATACTTGCTGACCAATAATCCAAATAGATGGAGGTAAAATTAATGAGAAATGGTACTATTGCTCATGAAACTATGAATGTCTTGGAAGAAATATTTTCAGTGTTTTGACTGCCGGTGGAGTTAGTATCAGATAATGGTTCACCTTTTAACTCGTCGTATTTTATTTTGTTTTGCCAAGCAAATGGTATCTCTCCTGTAAAGTCACCCCCATACAATCCACAGAGCAATGGTATTGCCGAGCGCGGTGTGAAAACTATGAAAAAGTGCCTAGAGAAAAGTTTGTTTTCACAAGAAGGTGGAGATAATTCAAAAAAAAAAAATAGTGAAATTTTCTGATTACGTACAGAAATAACCCTTCAACTATTACTGGAATATCCCCAGCTTAATGTATGTAAAAAATCAGACCAAGAACTAGATTCGACTTACTAAAACCTTGCCACAATTCTATCAAATTACAAAAAAAAATGTGACAACTCCGACACCAAAATAAAAGTAAATTTATACAAATTAAATGACAATGTTTTTGTTAAGAATAAATTAACAAAGCTGTGGTAAAAGGGTAAAATTATGAAAATAAGTCTCTGTACAAATTTATGTAAAAGTTGAAAATGACATTAGGTTTGTCCATTCTGATAACTTGAATATTAGTATTAATGAACCATTGTTACCAACTATAGTCTCTTCCCAATCAAGTGAAATACCGAATATCATGAATAAAACCCCAAACATGGGCAATATAATCCAGAGTGTCTACTGAAAATCCTTTGTCATCTAGAGTAGTAGAAAATGTTGTTGAAAAAACGAATTTGGATGTAAGAGAAGTTGAAATTCCGAAAGCTAATGTGGCAAGTCCTTTGAGGTTGAATAAAAATATCAATAATGATTTTTCAAATGAAATTTCAGCTTCCCTAATTCATCCCCATGTTACTCGTTCGGGAAGGCTAGTTAAACGTCCTTTTAAATTGAATCTTTAATATTAAAGATGGGGGGGGGGGTAATGTAGTATAAGTGGTCTGGTCAATCTTACAGTAGTCGTTATATCTGGTTTTGGAAGTTGTCAATAAAGTTTAAAATAGCTAAATGTTGAATTGTGATTTATCCTAGTTAACACTCAACAGTTGTCAATAGCGTTTTCCATCGTTTTAAACACAAACGATGTTAGACTAATTGGTCTGAAGGATTTGGGGTTTGTTGTGTCCCTTTTTCCAGCTTTTGGAATGAAGGTTACTATGGCCCTTCTCCATGCTTCAGGTATATAACCCAGTTTTGAGCTGTTTCGACTAATTCTAACTAGATGTGGTAGAATTTCGTCTAGTCCTTGCTGGAGCAATGTTGGGAAAATTCCATTCGCTCCCGGTGCCTTAAAAGGTGAAAATGTGTTCATGGCCCATTTAAACCTATCTTTACTACAAATGTGTTTGGCCATTGTAATACTTTCTCTTGAAGGTCTATTATGAACTTCGAGAGGATTATCTCCCCTATTTGGGGTACTCCCAGGAAAATGAGTTTCTAGTAAGAGTCCAACTCTTTCCCCCTCATATTCGGTAAATTCACCGTCTGGCTTCCTCAAAGCCATATCTGTGTTGACCCTACTTTTCGCCATGACTTTGTAAAATCTTGCCGCAGCAGGAGTTGTGTCTATATCTTCACAGAATTTTCTAAAGCTATATCTTTTAGCTTTTCTAATTTCCTTGTAGAAGGTATTTCTCACCTCGGTGTATCTCTGCCACTTTCCGGTGTCTTTTGATTCATTAAAAAGGTCCCGGGTTTGAGATCTTAGTTCTGACAGATCTTTGTTCCACCACCAAAGATACCACCTTACCCCCGCTCCACTAAGTCTAGTGGATCATTCCTTCAGTTCAGGAAGCAGGGGGTTTTCTTATTTTTTGTCCAGGATTTCTGCCGAAGACTTCCACCAGTTGAGGAGGTTGAGGGTATAGGTGCCCCTGCCCTCCTCCTCTTCCGTTTTTCTCTAACTTCTCTGCTTCTCTGCTCGCGTGTGAGGAAGATGCTCCTGTATTTCTGGGCACTGTGGATACATTGCTCTGACTTGTGCCCGGTTGTGGTGCATGCCCGCTTAGTTTATTTTTTTCCTTTCTCTTATCCATGGTTGATCCCACGAGTAGCTAGGGAAGCACAAGGTCCACTCCTGCAGAGCCCCGCATGCAGGAGTAAGGGTACTTAAACTGGAGATCCCCAGGTATCCAGAGTCCGTATATTAGCGATCAAGCTTCCCCTTGACCACGCAGCATATCTGTTCCACCTTGACTTGGGGGGAGACCTCCTTGTATTAATGCCTTACTGCGACATGTGGGGCACTGTCGCGGTGGACCAAACTTCTCGGGGGATGGGTCTAAAAGAAGAAACAAAATTATGCCGGAGGTAAACTCGCCCAGTGTAAATAAAAAGGCAAAACTGCCTGGTGTTAAGGCTTCTTGGCAAGCACCAAAACCGAAAAATGAGGTTTTAGTATTTTCTACCCAAGTATTGAAAAAAGCAATTTGAAGTTAAAACTACAATATTGGAAGATTATTTTGAACTGGTTTAATTTCCATAAAATGCTCGTTGTAATGCACCATATACCATGTCAAGCCGCCTTTACGTAACCCTGTACGCACGGACGGTTCCTATTGTTCTTTTTGGGATTATATGCTATCATTAACCGCGTCCTCGTCTTACACGTTATAAAGATATCTCTTTTTGAATCACCAGCAATAATCGAAAAGAAATTTATGTTTGTTATTTAAAAAAGAAAAGATGCCATCAGGGTCACGAATATTGAGGGAGAAATGCCAAATGGGTCAAACGCGAAAAACCCAACTAACAAGAACAAAAATAAGTCGAAGTATTAAAGTATATTAAATGGGAAAGTAAACTTTTTGGAATTCATGCTGAAGGTAAATTGCTCATATATAGTTTTTTTAAGATTAAGTGGAAAAGTTCGAATCTGCTGCTGTTAGAAAGTTTGTTTTCGTTCGAGTCAACTTTTATCGGGTTTCTCTTATTCAGGTATAAAGTTTTTTTCTCACCAAAATTTCTATCCGAGTCTCAGTTTTCCTGTAAACTTGAAAACAACGCATTAAAGAAGAATTATTGGATGTTTTTTTATTCTAATAAAAGTTAAATTAAAATTGAGAGTAGTTCTAAAGTTAATGCTGCGAACTTATCTGATATCCTGTTACAGAACTGAAGTCCTCTATTTACTTAGTTGGTATTTAATCTATAAAAATTCTACGGTGTGGGTAGGTCCTCCGTCTTCTGCAATACATACGTGCCAAAGATGTTCGCACACAAATAACTTTTCACTGAGTTAGGTTCCGATTAGAATCTGGCATCACTTGTGGATTATGTTTGAGGCAGTTTCTGTTTGCTCCAAGACCTGAGATTTGGTCTAGTGAAAAAGTCGCAAGATGGTTAGCGTATTCTAATCAATGCATGCTTTTGGAAGTAATTTGTCTAATAGGATAGCCCCCTTCTGGCGGACAGCTCCTGCCTGCTCTAGCTGTGACTGTGTCTCGTCAATGGTTATTACCCTTTTTTGTAAGTTTATCCACTGACACAGATGTGGTGGTACACATTTTGTTCCTACAGCTTTGCCAATCGACCTTGTAGATGCATTATTTTAACAATACCCCCAATATCTACTAATGCTGCTATGGTTAGTATCCAGTTGTCAAGCCTGTAGACTTGTCTGGCTGATTCGCTTATTGGCGCTGATATAGGGGGTTTGTTACTAAAACCTCTTCTCTTATGTATCTGTCTATTAGTATTTCCAATGAAGTAGGAAGGAGACTGATTGGACGGTATGAGTTGGGCGTCATTTAGTCTACCCACTTTGAGTAAATGACTCTTCCCTGATACCAATCCGTAGGTATGTGTTGCATATCTATGGATGCCTATAAATCTTTCAATTTGATTGGGTAACTATTATTTAGAAAAGTTTTTAAATTTTAAATCAAGTTACAGATTTATAGGTTATTCCACTCTCGTGTTTCTATCCTTCGATGTTTCAATAATTGATGTATTTAGTCTACTAATTGAGTGAAAAAGTTTTAAAAGAAGGTTTTATTTTTTCTGTTTTTCTTTCCATTTGAAATCACTTTCTGAATTGAATAAGAGAATTGCATGGCGGGTCTTATCGGAAAACAATCTTTATTGTCGTCGATATCATAAAGTATTCCGGATTGGGGGAATTTGTTTGGAATGAAATTGGTGAAGGTTTTCTCTCCAATAGCTTGTAAATACCCACTTTCACTTTACAACGGGAAACAATGTAACCTGGTAGCGATCTGGGGGAAAACGATCATTGTTATCACAGAACTTACAAATTTTTGTAATGAAAAAAAATAGTGTTACTGCATTGAACGGTATTCTCAACGTGATATTTTCATTATTTAAATTATTATTACTTGTTCTATTCAATTACAAAAAATTGTTATAGTTTATAGATTAGAGCAAATTTAATACTGTTTGTGATTTAGATAAATGATTTTAATATAACTTATAACTATGCAATAAGAGAATATTGGTATTCAATATTAAAAGCAGACGAAATTTTATTATTTGCAGATGGTTCTGTCACGAAGGCTAACGTAGAAGTGGGATTATACAAGCAGAAATACTTGTAACAGAGTAAGTAGCAACCACATCTAGAGTTACCACATATACTCAGATAGTGGTTGCACTGAAAACTTTAACATCAATAAAGACGGTATCTATAAGGCGCTGAAGAACTGCCGTGAAGTGTAGTCATAACTCCGCAACTGCAAAGTGGAACTGTGCTGGGTCCCAGTCCCAGTCACAATAACGTGGAAGTACTCGAAAAACAAGGAACGAAATTGGACAGAGCAAAGGCAGTGACTACAACATCTCCACCACCTCCACCGATTGATGAAATATTCTTGAACAAACAGAAAGACCGATGCTACATAGGGCAAACGCTGTGATCCATTGTAGATAAGGGAAAGCAAAGAAAGTATTGGAGAAACAGGAGTTTTGGAGTTTTGGAGTAAAGTTACTAACTACACTGAACTGACGACAGTGAAAAAATTAGGTCATCAATAATTCTATATTATATTTAAGAACGATTAGAATTTGAGTTTCCGTAGCTAGCTAAATCGTTCGTTTATGCCAGACATGAATACATTGAAATGTTGTGTGAATTTTGGTGTATTTTACAAGATATTCTAGGAGTTGAATAGGTGAGCCTATCTCACAGAGTTATTGTATGACATAGAGTATATATCATCTTTGCTAGTCTTTTTTTTAATCGGTTATTTTATTTGACGTCGGTCCATTTCTGCGACTGAGGCTAATCACAGACGCCGGGAGCACTCTAGACCTAACCAGAAATTTAGTGTTTTCGGTTTTACGTTACCTCCGAAAGATGGCATATCTAC
>CAJUYI010000230.1:155450-173958 GCA_910591695.1 Galerucella pusilla | reverse complement strand
TACAATAGAAAGTGTCAAAATGTTGTTGACGACTTAAAATTAAAAATGTTTGTTTTAGTGTTTTCGGTTTTACGTTACCTCCGAAAGATGGCATATCTACATTATACCTCGGGCTCATTGGTATAACGCCTGCGAGCTTTGCTATGCCACTCACTCTAGTAGTCTAAAGATGGTCTAAAGTGTTTTGCTGCAAGCTGTACGGACACTACGAAGAGTACCAACCGCGCTTGACACTGCTTCACTGTGGTTATCGCAACAGAGGCGTTCCACTACAGTGCTGGGTCTACGCTCAGGGTTTCTGATCATTTTAATGATTACTGTATTTAAAGTTCTTTAATTTCCAATGTTATTAAGAACAATAATTTGTTATTGCATTTCCTGTTCATCCAATCTT
This sequence comes from Galerucella pusilla, assembly GCA_910591695.1. Lineage (NCBI taxonomy): Eukaryota > Metazoa > Arthropoda > Insecta > Coleoptera > Chrysomelidae > Galerucella > Galerucella pusilla. The sequence continues at coordinate 173,564 of CAJUYI010000230.1, read as the reverse complement.
GTTGTACTGTACATTATTGTAGAGAGTTTGCGCCGCTTACGTTTTGTTCAGTCATGCTACAGGGTGATTACTCACGTCGCCCATATTTCCATGTTCCCCCTGTATTTGGGAGAGTTTGCACCCGTTGCATTTGAAATTTGAAACACCCGATAGAGAATAGCAACTACAATAGAAAGTGTCAAAATGTTGTTGACGACTTAAAATTAAAAATATCAGCAGTATATAAATTAAGGTGCTGTGATGATAATTGTGATCACAAACAAAAAAAATTTCATGGAGTTGGTATGAGTTTTCCGAGGAATTTTCATCAGGTGAAAACCTCATGCCTATATGGAATTATTTGAAATTATGGATCTTCCTATCTACAAAAGCCAATGTCCTTCAAACGACCTTCTCAGTTCTCATACCAGGAACAACTTTATTCAACACTTACAAGAGGTAGACGTATCATCTCAATGACTCGTAAATGGTCATAACTGTTTGCAGACTCTCTAAATGGTTAATACTTATTACACAAAGAATCCTTTGTTGGCTTCAATAATAAATGTATTTCTTCTAAGGAATACTTTTTCGCTGACGTGTTAAATTTGGCCTTTGCCATTGTTATATGTTATATATATATATATATATACAATAAAGTGCATTGTTAGGCACCGTTGAAATTGAAGGGATATTTTAAGAGAAAACTGTAACTAATTGTTAGTTGTTTCTAAAGTACCATTGAAGTATTTACTTACCGTATTATGGTGATATTACAGCATTAGTTTTATATGGACTTACCTGAAAAAAAATTAAGATTCCAATTATTGTTTTACTACAGTAATAAAAATAAATATTTTGTATAGTTGGAACATCAGATGAATGTCTCAATTATTGGCGATCTCATCTTAATTTTTTTTTAAAGTTGGTGTAATTAAACTGTCAAATTCTTATTTAATGGGAGATTTCAGGGATTAACAAAAGTAACGATTTTTTGTTTTGTCGTGCTTTGAATAAACGGGCGTGCATGAATTCGACGCTAAAATTTCACTTAATCTTTTTCTCACTTTATGTACCTGCTTGTAGACCCTTAAACTCGACGCTAGTTACCTCTACTAATCCTTCTACCTGTATTATTTTGTTGTTGACCCAAAATGACAAGGACAACTGACACAGATCAAAGTGTAACTACGTATAAAAATATCAGAAAATGAGAAATAGAAAACTAAAAAAAAAACAAAAAAACTCAGGCCCAAACCCGGTTGATCAAAGTGTAACTATGTATAAAAATATCAGAAAATAAGAAATAGAAAACTAAAAAAAAACAAGAAAACCCAGGCCCAAACCCGGTTGACAAAGTGTAACTATGTATAAAAATATCAGAAAAGAAGAGATAGAAAACTAAAAAAAGACAAGAAAACCCAGGCCCAAGCCCGGTTGATCAAATATAAGCTTAATCTTTGAAGGTCATAATCCTTCCGGCAGCGTCCAATTTAAGGGTGTCTCTTCTGGGCTACAGGTAGTTAGCGTCCAATTTGTGGCCGCCCAAATATACTCAGGAGAAGATGCGAATATACCAAACGTATGTAGAAACAAACTGTGGATTGTAGTAAAAGAATTGAATATTTACTATGAAAAACACGGTAGAAATTTTGTAGTAATTAAGAATGATGAATGATGAATTTGTGCTTTGTAGGAACGATTATCTCAGAGAGAGATCTGAAATTTCATTTCTTGACGAAATTATGATCAACCAAGATTACATTGTTGAGAAAATTTGAGTCGACAAGAATATTATTAGCGGTGGACAAGCATTTTTGGATGGAGAATAAAAAAACTCTACCAGAAAAAGAAAAATGATTAATCGTAGCACATATTAGCAGCGATGTGGATTGCTTCCACCTTTCGTATCCAACTTCACTGGTGACTCTTACGAGGAAATGAATGTCGATGTCTTCGAAGAATATTATGAACAGATGATTGAGCTCATTCTGGAGAGGATTTTATAAACTGTACGAGAGAAAAAAATATTTCCATGGAGATATAGTTAATAAGAACTTCCAACTGTTCAGCGATTACCACTTTATATTATCATTTCAATCCCAGCAGAAGGAGAAGCAGTGGCTAGCCACACGTCGACGAAAGAGGGTTAATGTCTGCTGAAATACTGTTGCGTATGATTCTAGACAGGTGGATATTTTTGCTCTAGGTCCACGACCGTATACACTCGGAGCAGAGCCTGAGGATGTTTTTCGGCCATATGTCTATTGACAGCTTTTGGCTATTAGTAGTTCCTCCTTACGGAGAACCCAGCAAACTGCTGCGCTTCTGATTCTTGGGTAGCTTGTAGCTCCATAAAATGTATGACATCAAATAAAAAAAAACATGAATGTAATAATTAAAACTAAGTCGAGTATTATAAAATTATTATTAAAAACTTTAAATGTCATGTTCTATTTAATTCTCTTTTCCTGCCATCAAGATTATCATATTATGTTTTTTCTGTTCAGTTCGTTTCTTTCCGTAATTATGTTACAAATATTATCTAAAATTGATACACACTTTAGGTGGACGCTGGACACTTGAGCGAAAATTCTCAGAAATCAACATGGCTTCTCTAATAATACAGGACAGTTGAGCGAACATTTATTTTCGATGTTGGGTCAGTCAAGCGAAGAGGTAAAATTTTACCTGTGTTAGAAAATGAAAGAAAAGGTCAATTGATAATATAAAATCTATTTATTATAATAATGGCTTACAATTTTTATGAAATTTAACCTAGTTATTCTATTTTGTTTATATAAATCAATTGAGTTTTTCAAGAGGATTTCTACAACGTTCGCTCAAGTGACCGGACCCGCTTTAGGTACAGTCTACAGTCATTAGTAGTCATTAGAATAAAACGTATTTTCCTTCCTAAGACTTAATTAAATCGAAACACTTAACGTAATCATCATTTTGTCAACAACATTATTGAAAGTCGTACGAATAAAAAACTTGTATCTTGTTCACGCCCAAAGGATGTAGCAAAACGTGCGAATTTCCGGCACAACCGGTTTTTTGCTTGGTTGTTTTAAAAACTAAACGATAAAAATAAAGTCAAATTGTTTGTAGGTATTATTTCTCATACACCCATTTTATTTCGAATGTCAGAAAAAGGCTGAGTACATGAAAAATAAATAAATTACCAAACTGTTCAAGAAGAAAAACTAATAGTTCCGGCAAAATTAAATGGAACAGAATTATGTTATTTATGCTGTTCTCAGTAAATGTCTCCATAAGTGATCAAATAGATGTTAAACTTGTTAGGATACTACAATTAAAAGTATTAAAATAAGCTGCAATTCCAACTACCTATTCCCACTCTATTTATTTTTGAATCCGTTGTTTGGTTCGAAAACAGTTTCACAATTGAACTCTGCGACCAATTCATAGTTACCCTACAAGAAAGAAAAAATTCAATTTATATACTTAACAATTTTCACCCCTGATTGGGTAAAAAATTCCATAACCTTCAATGCCAACAAATTATTCAATCAACTACTTATAGAATTGAAAGTGACGAATACATTTAGGCTAGGATTGACAAAAAAAATAATTTCAAAAAAGCTTTACTATTATCTCGATTATTAAAGTTGCACCATATTTTAATCTTTTTAATTCTGTTCGTGGCGCATTAAGAAATTGTCTATTTGAACTAGTGGTTAATGTGGCCCTGGATAAACATATGCCATCGCGGACTTTTCTGTAGAAACACATGGGGACTAATTTCACGGATCGTACACTGGCTGTACACAACTGGGGGTGTATTTTCGTTCTCAGTCGAAATATTTCGTGTTCGAATGATTTCGAATGAAACAATTCGACTGATATTGGCCTAACGTATTTTCGAGACGTCATCGAATTAAAATTCGTATGCGGAATTGAAATTCGAATGACCATACGTGACAACGTCGCAATTTATACGGTACCAACCGTAGAGTTCTAATAACCCTGCAATGTTCCTACCTTGTGTTTAAAGTTTGAAGTTTTGAAGTGTCAGTTTCAATAATTAGCAAAATATACATTTTTAAAAATGGAAAAGCAAAGAAGCGGTCATTTCACTGCAAATCAAAAGGAACATCTTGTTGCCTTCCTCTTAGATCACCCAGAGCTAAAAAGTGGAAAATTTACTAAAGAATTTACATTCAAAACGGCACAAACATTGTGGGAAGAAGTGAGCAATTCTATAAATTCTATGCCAGGGGCAAAAAAAGATATTTCGGCAATTATTAATATATTACATAATATATCAAAATTATAATATCATCAAACAACAATCATAACCTTACCAAAGTAAAAGTCAAAATTGAAAGTCGGAAAAGTCAGAGAATCGCTTTTGCGCATGCTCAAAACTCAAATTCGAGCACGGATTTTAAATTCGATTGGTTCCAACCCAGTCGAAATAAATCGATTGAAAAATTTCGCATACGGACCAATTTCTATTACACGAAAATACACTTTTTGCATTTCATTCGAAAATTTGACGTAAGGTCGCATTCGAATCAAATTCGATTGAAACGAAAATAAGCCCCCTGTGGTGGGACCCATGTCACCTAAGGGGCCGTAGTCTGGTAGGCAAACACAGATCAGAGGAAAGCAGTACTGGTGCTATCAAAACTTCAGAGGCTTGCCTGCCTATGCATAATGGGTTCTATGAGTAGCAGCCCGACTGCGGCAATGGAAGCCATTCTCAATCTTCCGCCTCCTGCTCTGCACGTGAAGGTGGAAGCGAGAATTGCTGCACACAGACTGGAATGCAATGGAAACCGGCATGGAAGAACCAACACCTATAGTCATTCCAGAATCACAGATGTTTTTTTTGACTGTGAAGCATTATCTTATTGAAGATATAGACTCCTAGGACTAGAGAATCAAAGGGAAGATTTCTTCAAAAAGGACTTAGTGAAGAGACTGCTTAGCCTGATAAGGGCTACTGGTCTCTCCATATAAACGGCACAACTGGGAGCACAAAAAGCCTGGGCCTCTATTCTTGAAGTCGTTCGAATAACGTCAGTATACGATTTCTTTTCGAACGATCTTTTCGAATGCGAATAGCAAATAGTATTCTTGAACACTCTACGGAATATAATTCGAATGCGAAACTTTTAATCGCATGAGAAGCTTTGGCAACGTTGTATTTCTGTCAAAGAAACCTAACCTAACTCAAAAATTATATTTTTGTTGAATGTTTATGTTTGGACCGTTTGGACTTTCTGTTATAATTAAAATAATTTTGATGCTTTCTGTGATTTTTTAAGATGTGTTTTGTGTGTTCTTCTCACAATCTTTGTGTCCTGTGTGTTTAAGCAAAAATTTTTGATTAAATGTAATAATTCACACATTGTTTAGGTACTTTACCTGTCTTATTATTGATAATATTTCCGCACTATGGAAAAGTGTCTAACTTGAATTAAGCAAAGATATTTTTTAGACATGGCATGATATAAAAAATGCAGTGAAATCAAAGACTTCAAATATAAGGCGACACTTGGCTGGAACTGGTGGTGGTCCCCCTATAAATGAGGAAATAACTGATGACGACCAAAAAGTTCTAGATTTAATTTCCCCTGTGGTTATTGGTGGTATGCCTGAAGTTGCTGAATCAATGGTTGTTTTTACATTGCCACCAAATAAGGACATTAGGCCTAGCACACCCTCATTTGATCCTTCTGATGTTAGGCCTGGCAGTCAGCCTAGCACTTCATTCTTATATGATCTTTCTGACGTAGAAGTGATTGTGTCCGATTCAACTAATGTTCGAATTGATTCCAATGAAAAAGAAACAATTAAAAAAAGGCTTATTAAACCATTGGTAACCCCTACCCCGGATAAAAAATCAAAAACACTTCAAACTCCTAGAAGAGTTCGTAGACTAGACAGGTCAATTGGTGCATCTGAAAAAATGGCAAAAATAATGGAGGAGAAAAACATTATCTATGAAAATTATTTAAAGGAAAAAATATCTCTTATGAAAAGGGACTGTGAAGCTAAAGAGAGGATAGCTGCAGCCATAGAACGTTTAGCTGAAAGTAGAATACTGCTTTAAATAGTTTTAAGTTTTGTTTATTTGTTTAAATTAGTTATTTGTTTGTTGTTCAGAGTAATTTACTTATTTATTAATTTATACCAGGTGACAACAGTGTTATATTGGGCCCCTTTAACTTTTTTATTTTTAAAAATAGCAAAAAAACTTAAAGTTCTTTGCTGTTTTAAAAAATAAATTAATTAAAGGAGGTGTATATAAAACCATTGTCACCCTCCTTACCTACTATTTTGTGATATTGAAAATTAAAGACTGTTGCCAATAATTCTGCCTCTTCCACATTTTCTACTGCATTTAAATAGGCAACATCTTCAATATTCATTTTAAAATATGAATTTAACTTTATGTGTACTACTGAGTAACTTTTTTTTACAAAAATAAAGCAAATAAAATCACAAATGAGACACGCGGCCGATAAAATTGTAAAATGAAAATGTTAGGTTAGGCGCTTTTCGAATGACATTTACTAAAGTCGAATGGTTTATCTCAAACGAATGCGTTTCGAATACGAAATCCGTATACGATTGGAATTGAAGTGTTCAAGAATTGCATTTTTTTCTCGCATTCGGAAAAATGCCGATTTCGGTAAATATCCGTATACGAAATAATTCAAGAATAGGTCGCCTGAAGGCTGGGGTGCCGAGGTCTCTAAGCCACTGACCGGTGGTGTCGAATCAATCAATCAATCAATCAATCAAATAATATATACCAATTGTATGCTTGTGCTTCTTAGAGTACAGTTACCGGTGAGTGATCCCATTACTTTCTTTTTATGGTTGCGGTTAAATATTTCATTAGCCAGCGGCTCAATTTTTGCTACCCAAAATGCTCGTTGAAGACCAGTAATTGCAGTTCCAGGCTCTGGCTATGCTTTGCTGCCGTTTCATTGCCTTCGATACCCTTATGGCCCGGGAGTCACTTAAACGTGACCCTATTTCGTTTGACAGAGTTAAAATTTTTGACGTCTGGTACACATTACATTCGAATGCAAAGCAATGATGCGCTCAAAGGAGAATTTCTCCAAAAACGACCTGGTGAAAATACTAGTAAAGAATAGGATTTGATCGTTACAGCCAAAAACACAAAAATGTCAAGGGCTGAGGATCCGAGAACTCGAAACCTTGTGTGAAGAATAGTACCTACGTAACTGAATGTTTTAAATACAAATGTTAATTTATTGTTTTATATTATTTCATAATGTAGATATGGTACGTTAACTTAGATTGTAAGACTTTAAGTTGTCTCTATCAAAGAAGTGTAAATCTAAGTTCTAACTAAGATTTGACAGGATGTCAGTTGAAATTCATAATTGGAAAGATTGAAACGATAGAGGCAACCGTAAGTAATATTTTATTTGAATTCTATAAAATTAGTTATATTATTGTATGTATTTCAGGAATTTGAGTATACACCACTACAACTACTATTATATTATTATTAATAAAGTGGGTACTGCAAGTCCAGCCAAATTTCGTTTCGTTCCAATCACTAATTTTAACACCTTGACTGTATATACTGTGATCATAAATCAATTTTATCTAAGTGATTTGGGTCTCCCCCAAGGAGCTGTGAGACCTGGCCGTTGGTGGGGGAGCCGAGTAGCTGTTCCTTCTCAGGAGGAATACGTGAATACGTGAAATGCAGAAATCCGATATCAGAATCTTCAGAGTGGAGAGTGGACTGTTGTCCTGACGAGTTTGCTGATAGGCGTCCGATAGCTGAGACAAGGACGAGCAAAGACATTGTGCCCATCTGCACTACCAGAGGATGCCCACAGGGAGGAGTGGCATCCCCATTAATGTGGAGTCTGACGGTTGACGAATTCCTGTGTGGTTTGACGGATCTCGAAATATTCTGCCAAGGATATGCCGACGATATTGTCATAACAACAACACCCTTTGTGATCTTGTACAAAAGGGTCTGAACTATACAAATAGCTGGGGTAGGCAAGTGGGACTTAGTATACTACCCCACTAAAACCATCTTGATAGCCTTCACTGAAAAAAGAAAACTCAACCTCAAAACCATAAAACTTGATGGGAACGAGATTGAATGGAGACAAGAAGTCAAGTATCTAGGTTTAACTCTAGACAGTAAACTCCTGTGGAACAAACACGAAAAGTAGATTACGTACAAGGCAAAAATGGCTCTAATTGTTTGCAGTAATCTGGCAGGAAGAAACTGGGGTTATAACCCAAAAATCCTAAGCTGGATGTACACTGCCATAGTGAGAGTTGGAAAGAATGCCATTCAATGGTACACAGGCGGCTCAAAAGCAATAGAAGGAACTGGGATAGGAGTGTTCGGGCCAGGAACCAAACACTTTAAAAGCTTGGGAAAACCCCAAGTATCTTTCCAGCGGAAATCCACGCCATAAGAAAGTTCGCCCAGTCCAATATTGATAAAGGATACAGAAGACAAAGGATTATCATAATGTCGGATAGTCAAGCAGCCATTAAAGCACTGAGCTTTTGCGTAATGAGCTCCAAAATGGTGTGGGAATGCCAAGACAATAGTGGAGACAAATAGTGGAGGAAGAAGAATGCAGATTTTCATGAAATCAAAGAAGAAAACTCTATCCACATCATTTCCAACTGCACAGCTTTTCAGAATCCTAGGGAGATTATTGGATAGACGAGGAACATTTACCTAAGATGAAGCTTGCAGACATCCTAAAATTCCTTTGGGAAATAGGACTAAAGGAACCACTGGTTTCTGAGACTCTCCTCAGAAACTAAGTAGAGGGGCACAATAGATCTTTCAGGTCTCAGTCAATGTCACCCCAAAGTACATACCTACATACAAGTGATTTGGGTCAAATGTTAGTATTTTGAACCCAAAAATCTACAGTTGAAATATTACTTACTATTGAATAATCAGCTCAAGGTAAAAATTATTAAAAAGAAATTCTTGATCTCCATTTATTGATAAATAATAAAATATAACCTTACTATCATACTACTTTATATTCACATCCTAAGCTTAACATACAGTAATTATGGATAAAACATGTGTAAAAATTCAATTTATCATCAGGATCTGATCTTTTTCTAATGTTTTGCATAACTGGGTGTATCTGAGTTGTAAATTAATAACAACTATAAGGAAAAGATCAGGAAGATTCTACGTGAATTCAATAGCCAGGGATTCCATCACGGACATACATGCCGAGTGAGCAGCAAGCTTTTCAAGTGCGGACGACTACCCAAAACCAAAAGACAAGCCATCCATCAGCGCGAATTGTCAGGGAGAACAGCCAGCCAACTACAAGGGATGCCCACAGGACTACAGGTAAAATACCAAAACCAACCACGAAAGGAACGGAGCAAGAAGTCAACTTCGACCAAGCACCATCCAAGAAGACGACCACTCCAACAAAGCAGCAGATTTTCGAACAGGTGACAAGCCTGTTAGTCGATGCAGATCGTGTGCTAAAGGTTTGCCACTTATAGTGGCAGCGCAAAACATACACAACAGAAGACAAGGAACAAGATAGACCACTGAAGATGAAACCGTCGTGACAACACAGCGAAATGGAAGGCCTCTCGGACCCAACCAACAGCCATTTCGGATCCTGGAAGGAACGGGCTCAGTACAACTCGTGTTTGGTATATTTATTGAATTTTGAACAATGCTATTCCGTAACAAATTCTCTGGTAACTAAAATAGTGACTTTCAGTGATGTGTCTGGTTTTTAAATCGACTATAGTCTACTTGCACATCATTTTTTCTGAAGAATCCGATTCATACAACATATTTATCACCACAGTACAAATTTCTGTCGGCGTTAAACCTAGGTATTCAATCACTGATGTGCTTTAAATTTTTTTCAATAGTTATTTCCAGTGAAACATTAATTTTCCCAAGTGAAAACATCGTCTAGAGTGAAATTTCGTATTCATGAACACAGAGTTCCAAACTTTAAAGTTTACATTCAAATACCTCATTTTATCTTCTATATGAAGATAGTACAATTTAAAGCCTTTTACTGAACTCAGGGCCTCCATTTTTCTTATGTCTGTTTGCATTGCAAATAATCTCGAATTCTTGCGGGTTCCAAAAAGCAATTCAAAACAAAACCCAGACGGTTAAGAGAAAAAGAATGCGGCTCTGAATGGTAAATGTTAAGCAATTAAAAGAAAAAGGGTTGGTGAATTATTTTATAACACAGCATCCGAGATTCAGATGCAGGTAAAAAATTCTTCGGAAACATTCTTCTTGGCAGTCAAGTAGTTTTGATAAATTTAATGCCTAAATTTGACGCAAGCAAATTTTATACGGGGTGGCGGATTAGAAACAGTCCACCTCAAATATTGTTGGCGGGGAGGTTTTTGCGGCAAACCCCGAGACACAACAATTTTGTTTTCAAGGGGGACAACTTTTGATGGTTAGCTTATGGTTGTACGGTCATCCCCCTAAAGGGTAACTACCCCTTCGAGAATCTTTAATGGCATGGGGGTCTAGTGGCACATAATTTGAAAGGTATTTCGATTCTCTTTGAAGACATGCTAATATTTTTATGTAAAGTGTTAAAGTTAATGACAAAAACCAGATTAAAATCTCCTTTGAAAAAATCGGAATAAAAAGCTGAATTAATAATTAGGTAGTAATATTCAGCTATTGACGTGATAAGATAATAGTTTTTAGTAGAATTTTACGGTCAACTGGAAATAACATTTCAACATTATTATGGTGCAGTAGAAAGTTACCTGGATGAACAATATCGAGGTAGATGGATCGGCAGGCGGGGTCCTATAGAATGGCCACCTCGGTCACCAGATCTGACACCATTAGATTTTTTTCTATAGGGGGTACTTGAAATCCAAGGTTTATACTACGGCACCAGATAGCATTGGCGTTTTGAAAGAAAGAATTATTGAAGAATGGAATGCAATTCCAGCTGACACAGTCGAACGAGTACGACAAGAGTTTACTAATAGGATGTATTACTGTCAGGAAGTAGACGGAGCACATTTGGTATAAGAATCCATTGTTGATATTTGATTAATTAAATTTGAAAAAATAATTTCAATAATTTTGGTGTTCATTTAATTCATCCGTCAAAATTAGTTTAAACCCAAACAAAATTAATATGGCTATGTAGCCAATGTCAATGCCTTTCAAACGAGATATCACTTGCCATAAGGTCCTATTTGAAATTATTGGCCAGAGTGGCACTGTGACGTCACGACGTTACGACATTTTATTTTCACCCTCCAAATTGTATTAATGTACCTAAGTGTAGCCGTTCAAAATATACGAGGGGGGAGGGGAATTTTGAATAGCACTTTATATTTATCGATGAATTTCTTTAGTCTTGATTTTTGGTGGTATAGACTACCGATAATTCCTAAAAATATTGCGTTCGAAAAATTGATAAATTATTTCACACTTCTGATTTGTAGTGGAATAAACTAGTAGACCAAAAATCAATATTTCTTGAAGTATTTTACCGGCAAATTTAAAATTTTGAAGTGTCTTCAAATAAGAACGGAGAAGGTACCGGCAGGTCTTCCCTCACGTCTGTCGAAAAATCATTGATTGTAGAGCTGTGCAGTAGTCCATGAATTATAATTATTTTCATCAGTTTGAAAATTAATATTTGCCGACGTATCTCATAAGAATCTGGATTACTGCACGGCCCCTTGGAGTATAAAGGTCCTTGGAGTACAAAGGTCCTAGGAGGTTCTTAGAAGGTTTCTAGGAGTACTACGTTTATATGAGTACTGACTCTGGTTTCGAGAACTCTAGCTCCAAGAGTTGAAACAGGAAAAAACTGAACCGTTCCGTGGGACAAACCAAGTTCCCGTACAAATAGTTAAGGAGCAAAATTCTCCAAGTTCCGGTACCTTTCCATACATTCCAGTATGTAGCGACCGTTCATCGAGAGAATAAGCTGGAAATTTCCGGTCTGCACGGGCAGCTGCAAGAGTTTTCAATGAACGTAAGACATTCCTACTTGATTAATTTAATGTCCAAGTTCATAGAGACCGGAAAGGTTTTTAACAGAAAATATGACAACATCCTGTTACTAACAAGGCTACACAGGCTGCACTTTTGGGACATGTTGCATTGGATCCCACTTTAAGCACAAGACAAATAGCAGCAGCACAGGAATTTCACGTAGAAGCATTCAGAGGGTCTTGAAACAGCATAAATTCCATCCCTATAAGATTCATACAGAGCAAGAGCTCAACGAAGACGATCCAGATCATCGTATCCAATTTTGTGAAGAGATGACTAGAAGACAGGTGGACCACCCCCACTTTTTATATTCGATATGCTTTTTTGACGAATGCACGTTCTTTCTTAATGGTCACGTGAACAAACATAATTGCAAATACTGGGTATATGCAAATTCTGCAATTATGAGGGAACAACTTACACAGGCTCCAAAAAATTGAATGTGTGGGCTGTGGTTAATCTCATCTTAATTTGCTCGAAGACCTCATCTACCCTCAAATTGTGGAGATAATGGAAAACGATAATCAGATATCAGAAAATGATTTTTTTTTCAACAGGATGGCGCTGCACTCCACCACACTATGCAGCTCCTGTACATGACTTTTCAGATCAACATTTTCCCGCACATTGGGTTGGTAGAAGTGGTTCCATTGAATTGCTCCCAAGATCGTCTGATCTATTACCGTTGGACTTTTTCTTATGGGGTTATTTGAAAACGCAAACCGCAACGGAACTCTTTAGAAGATCTTCGCCACCGGATAACTGTGGCATGAAGTAAAATAGCTTCTGTTATGCTACAAAATGTTCGGAGCAGTGTTGAAGAAAGGTTGTATTACTGTTTGGAAGTATACGGATCACAATTTGAACACCTACTTTGATTAAAACTTTTCTGACCACTTTTCTTTATTTCACACTCAACACAAAAGTGTTAGCATGTCTTTAAAGAGAATCAAAATACCTTTCAAATTATGTGCCACTCGACCCCAATGGATCGAGCCCAATATGGATCTTGTGACTTGATGGAGGATTTACTACTGGACGAATTGAATCTTGAGTAGAGATCTGGAAGTGGTTCCAGAAACCTTCATCGAATGAGAAGTGATTTTGGAGTTCTTCTAAATTTGATTGCACCAAATATTGAGAAGAAAGATCCGTCATTCGGAAGAGATGTCCGCTGATGAACGCCTAGCAGTTACTTTGCGATATCCAGAGACGGGAGATTCCTATCAACACCAATTAAACCCCTGAGTTGCAAAACCCGATAATGCCCATCATAAATGTAAGAAGATCGGATTGTGTTATTTCTAGGTATAATATTTATACATAAATGAAGGATAAATTCAGAATAATGGTAATATAAGGAAATGATCTTCGCCTTAAAATAGTATGAAAGCAGGTAATTCAGTTTCTCGAAGAAGAATTTTAGAGGATTACAGCTTATACTTGTTATTTTAGTCCTTGTATTTTATTAGAAGTGTTCACTTGTGTTACAACGTGCAATAATGTCAAAACATTTATATATTATTAAAGACGTTTATAGCAAATATTTTGTATAGTTTGTCTCATAGTATATCGTCTTATCTTTTGCTGACAATCATCTAAATACGACCATTTACGACCTTCTTAAAATAATTTTACCTTAAATGAAACTCAACAACAGTCGAGTGACAAGGCAAGGGCGGGCGAATGAGTTTTGTATCGGTTGTGTGATGGCTGCATTGATCATTGAATTCATTTGGCAATATTAAATGTTCCGTTTTAGCATGCGTTTTCAAAGAGCTTTCTATACGAGTGTTATAAGATATCATTAATTTTTTTCGCAATGTTGCGTCGAAAACACTTGTCATTAGATGCAATGCAAATTGTGAAAAATGCGTATGATTGTTTCCTAAATAGAGGATTCATTACACAAGAAGCTTTAAAAGAAGCCTGCTTATTTACAAAGACACCAATATCCTCTTGTAACGTTATATTTGACCACTATCATTGGAATATTTAAATATCTACCGGACGGCGAGTAGCCAGTCCTTTTTTCTTATCAACATGTGATTCTCGTCGAAAACCTGTAGCACCGATCATCGCTAAAAGGCAAAATTTTTACATTTAATGTGCGACGAATAATCTACGTTGGTGAGGTTCAGTATACACTGATATTGGTCAAATATTTCAATTCTTCTTTCTTATAGAGAGATAGAAATTAAGAACACACTTTTAATATTTAAATTCTTTCTCGAAGCGGAGCATGTGAACAGGAGAGAAATATGTAACGTATGTCGATTGCTCATCGCATGGTTCAATTTAATAGCGAGTAGTTAAAATAAGCTTTCTTTCTCCTGTGAACCATCAACCGATAAAGTTAAGAATTTTTAATTTGTTGTGAGAGATTTACCTCAAAATTTATCTTTCCTAAAGTGCATTCAATGTGAATGGTAAGTTGCAATTACGTATATGCTTTTCGTTTTTAATTTTTGCTTTATAGTTTTCCCTTATAGTGATAAGCGCCAGATACACACATACAATGATATTTTTTTATCTTGTTCTTTTTCTTTTTCTAGTTTTTCTTATACAGGTGATAAAATGTTCACATGTATATAGTTGAAGTCTTTAAAATATGTATATTTAGTTAACTAATTAATTCAATCTAAATACCAACTTAGAATATTATATTTCCGGATTACATTTTTTCATTACATTTTTTTATCGCCTTCTGTGATTGAAATAAGTAGTAAAATTGAGTTTTTATATTATTTAGATACCTATTGTTCCTTTGATTTCTTTGATGAATGGAAATAAATAAGATTTCCTTAATAATTAATAATACCATATCACATTTCTTCATTGCTTCTTTTGTTTTTTTTATAGTAAAATACAGGATATATTTTTTTTATGAACCACGTTCTTAAATGAATTTCTGAATTTCTTAAACACTTGTAAAAACGAATTACTGCAGATATCCTGAATTTTACATGAAAAAGATTGTAACTATTTCTGATACAATGTATCTTTCTTAGCACTTAGTACCTGTGACTTTTTACCTACGACTTGGTACCTGAAACTTAGTAACTTACTTAGTACCTGAGACTTTGTACCTGGAAGTTGTACCTGAGACCGTACCTGCCAATTCCGAAGTAGTTTTCATCTCAGACACGTGGAAAATTAAGGGAAGTAAACAAGTGAACCATTTCAAAACCAACGTGCTTCAACACACAAAACCATCATTTTTTTTTATATTTTACTGTGATATTTTTTTTATCATTATACAACTTGTAAATTTAACAACGTTGTTCATATTCCTTCCCTTCCAACATTTCCAGGTTTGTTGATAGAGAGTGGTGAGGTGAAGAACAAGTCGACTAATATTATTCAGGGTGGCGCCCACTTACCCTTGTTGATTAACTTTAATAACATTTAACTTGATTTATTAACTTATTAAATTCATTTCGTTTCTTAACTTCATTTATTATCTCATTAACTTCAATATAACTTCAATAAATTAAATAAAGTAGGATTACCCGCGAACCGGTAAGACTACTCCCTGAATTGATATTAGTTTGGTCTCCGAATTCACACCTGAGGTGCTCTCCACATTGAGTCGCCGTTGCAATTTATCTTGCCTTATTATTTTAAATAAATAATAGGTAACACTCTATAAATGATATTATTAACAGTGAAAAATTAAGTGAAAAAAAAACTTTGTGGATTATAATGAAGATACAACTGCAGAACTTTTTGAAAACTGGTTTCAAAATCATCTTATGCAAAATATTCCCGGACAGTGTAATTGTAATGGATAACGCAAGCTGCCACAGCTACCTACTAGGTACAAAAAGCACCAAACTCATCAAGTATGAAGACTGAAATTCAAGAATATTAGTTACAAAACGTTACTTTTAGTCACGAGTGCCTTATGAAACGAGTGACTAAAGTTGTTTTTGACACCAGTTGCTTACTATAGTCTTTCTACACCCACAGGAAGAAGAAAAACATAATGACTGACTTGTCACTGGAAAATCAAACGACAAAGAACTACAAAATTATCACGGAACATTAAATATAAATTACAAAAGGTACACTGTGACGTTTGAGAAACAAAAGATAAACGAGATGTGACTTTGCGCTTCTTAAACACTAGTGTTTAAAGTGATGTTTTGCGAATGTCAAACTCGTGTTTCAGATGCGGTTTTAGTGACGGAAGTGAAAAATATTATTTTAAATAGTCCGCCATTGGCGATCTTTTCTACAGCAGCCATTGGCCACAAGACGATATAGTTTGAGACAAACTATACCCCAACGTACGAAATAGGCAGTATGTGGCGTCCGTGAATAAAAAGTACTTAATAGTGCTTCTTCCAGTGGTTCGTTAAAGAAAAATCACTTATGTTTTGACGCGAAAATCATTGTCAAAAATGTATATAGTTCCTAACTTCAGCAAGGATATAACGCGGGTGCTACAGCAAGTGTAACCAGTCTAGACGACTGGGAAAAAGATTTGATAAGGCGGAAAATCTACACTACGTACGATGAGCAGCGTGTCACTACAATCAAAAGTCTAAAACACCGGCTCATCAATTAAATGACGAAACTCAAATCAACTGTAGCCTCACCACTCTTTGGCGAGCTCTGTCTGCAATGGAATCCACACGTTTAATAAAATGGCGTTACGAATATATAACGTCAATAAGAAAATACCGGTTTAAAAACATTCTGTTACCCAACATTCCGCCAAACGTTATAGTAATGGACAACGCAAGCTATCATAGTCGACAATAAAATTGCAAAAAATCCTGGTTCAACTAATACGAAATTAGAGGCTCAAATCTTCATGGCTGCAAATGACATATTTGGAAAAAAATTATACAAAAATGAACGTTTACAAGTGCTGGAGAGGTTTTCTTAGAAGAAAACGTATGTTTGTGAATTGCAGAAGAATTTGAACGACTACCTCCCTACTACTGCGTGTTCAATTCCATAGAGATTATGTGGCACCAACTTAAATTGAGCGTGCGCGAAATAAATACTTCTTCGACTTCAAGTGGTACTATGGTAGAATTAATTATGAACTGTCTGAATGAGAGAGACAACCGAGAGTTGGAAAAGTTCTGTTAGTCATGTTATAAATGCTGAAAGCTCGTACCTTTCTGTAGAATCAATTGTGCCAACAATAATTAATTTAGGTGAGGATAGCGATACTGAACTGAACATAGAATAGAATTGTACATTTAAATAAATTACTTGAATATCTACAATATTATGCAAAATATAATTCATTATTCTTAAGTTCGACTCTGTAGCACATTTGTATCTTTTGCATCATTTTCTACACAATGGGATTAACCCAGGTAAGTGTAAGATTAGTGCAGTTGGTAAACCAATAACATTTGGCGTGAAACTTATTGTAAGAAAATTAAAGTACCTCTCTATTAAAAATAAAAAAATGAATTTCAAAAAGGGTTCCGAAAAAAATATAAATTCAATACATGAAAAGGCAAATTGAGAAAAATTGAAATTTTAGAAAGTTTATAAATAGCCAGAGCTCGTTCAGTATAAGATCCGTTTTCTATGACGTCTGTCATAACTGGACTATGTTGCAAATCACTTGAAATAGTATGAGTATCTACAAAAGTATAATAAGACATAATTGCTAACTCACCTTTTTTACAGAAATTAAAGGTAGCAATGGACTATTTAAGTTCTTGTTCAAAATAATTTGTTAATGAAGTCACAAGCTATTTGCAGCAGCTGGTTAATTGTTTCGGCATATTTGCTCTAGAAGAGCAGTTTAACAGTAATTTAATTGGGCAGAAATAAAAAAAATGAATAAACGAAATAAAATACGTCGGAGGTAACCACAAAAGTTGCAGTAACCAGCTTAGAAATGTCAAAAACCAATTTTAAACGCGGCAACAGTGTACACTTTTGCCAACATGTGAAGTTTCATTAATGTTAAACTGTTAATTTCAAAATGTTTCTTCAAATACATATTTATATTTTTTAATAACATGCGATCTATTAATTTCAATATTTATTGGGATTAAAGCGGCAAAACATAGTGATTGCCACCAGCAAACGAATGACATAATACATAG
>CAJUYI010000230.1:116518-140692 GCA_910591695.1 Galerucella pusilla | reverse complement strand
CTCTCTACCCTATTGTTTATTTCTGCTTCATTTTTTCCATTCTCCTGCATTGTAACTCCTAGGTACTTGAAACTATTGGTTTGTTTTATTTCTTTGTTATCTAAGTTCATTGTTGTTTGGATGTCATTGTTGCCTATTATCATTACTTTTGTTTTGTCTACGTTTATTTTTAAATTTCTTCGTTTTAGTGCCAAATACCATTTATCAAGGTTATATTTCAAATCTTCCTCGCTTTTGGCACAGACCATTAAGTCATCTGCAAATGCCATTTCTGTTACATAGATTGGTTCCAAATTTCTGTATCCAAGTAAAAGTTTCTTGATAGTGGGTATTATTTCCTTGATTACGTCATCTAGAACTAAGTTGAACAATGTTGGACTTAATACTCCACCCTGTCTTACCCCTTCCTTAGTTATGAATTCTTCTGATTCTCTATTATTTGTTCTGACGTAGTTTCTTGTTCGTTGATATATACTTTCGATATTATTTCGCAATCTGACGTCCACTCCCCTTCTTTTCAAACTCTTCCATATCGTTCTAGGTATGCTGTCGAAGGCTTTTTCTAATTCTATAAAGGCCATATATATTTGATTTTTGTGGTTTTTCTCGATCATCTGTTTAATTGAAAATATGTGAACTCCTCTTCCTTTTCTGAAACCACTTTGTGTCTCTTCCAAATATGGTTCTATTATCCTTTTCAGTCTGTCGTTTAGTAACCTTTCATATACTTTAGATGGGACACTTAACAGTGTTATTCCTCTGTAGTTGTTACAGTCTTGTCTACTGTTTTTCTTGTATAGGGGCATTATGATTCCTATTTCCCAATCTTTCGGTATTCTATTTTCTGATGCTGCTTTGTTTAATAGGTAAGTTAATGTTTTTAAGCCAAAATTTCCTAAATTTAACAACATTTCTGCTTTAATTCCATTATGTCCCGCTGCCTTGCCTTTTTTTAAATCTCTTACTGCTATTTTTACTTCTAGTTGAAAATTTATGTGATCGTTCCACTCTGTTTCCGTTTCTTCACAGCTATCTATAATTTCAGTTTCCCTAATAGCCCTTGTATTCAGTGTTTCTTCGAAATGTTCTTTCCATCGTGCCATTATCTCCTTTGGTTCTGTTAATATTTTCCCTTGTTTCGTAGCTATATTAGTGCTGTTATGTTGCTTGCCTGTTCTGAGTGTTTTTATTGTATTGTAAAACAATTTTTGATTGCTATAGCTGTCTCTTTCCAATTTTTCCTCGAATTTCACCCAAGATTTTTGTTTTGCGCTGTTAACTGTCTCTTTTACTTTTTGTCTCTGTGTCTTGTATACCTTGTAAGTATCAGGATTTTTGTTGTTCAAGTATTTGTGCCATAATTGTTTTTTCATTTTAATTTCCGATTTAATTTCCTCACTCCACCAATTTGTCTTCTTTTTGTTTTTGTCTATTATTGTAGTTCCACATGTATCAGTTGCTGTTTTTATTATGACATCTTTAAAATATTTCCATAAATTTTCTAGGTCTAGGTTACCAATGCTGTTATACTGCACTTGGAACTCCTTTTCAGTTAGAGCTTCGAATTTTTTAGCTGTTTCTTCCTCCCCCAACTAAATAAATATATTATTGCTCTTAAATCATGTCACCGTGTGCTATGGAAATGATATGTTTCAATATATACAAAATATCTTGACAGATCTTGACAAATATAAGTGATAATACAAACTGTACAATTAATAAATATTTATCCTAAATAATAATAAGAGTACTTATGTACTTGTTGGTATTCATTAAAAAATAATAGTTGTCTTCGTAGTATTTTAGAAATGTCAAATTTGGAAGTGATAATCAAATTTGAAAATGAAGTTTGGTTTCGCAGCCGTTGCTATGGGTAACGGCCGCGAAATTTAATTTCGCGGACTGTGCTGGGAACGCGAAATACTGACTACGCGTGCAATTTCACAAAAAATATTGCTTGTCAGGACCTGAAAAACAGTACTTTCCGGTCTTGTGACGTAAATTACTATTGATTATGGACTTTGGACAAAGTTAGAGAAAATCCTGATTTTTCAATTATTTATTGTTTACTGACGAATCTACTTTCCACAATAATGGGTTAGTAAATAGACATACCTAATTATTTTCATTATTACGTTACAACAAACAAACATTTATTCCGTAGGTACTGTTGATTGTCAACACCGATGGAGTGTAAACGTTTGGGGAGGAATAATTGTTGGCGAGGTTATCGGCCCGGATTTTTTTGACGGACACCAGGATGGGATAAAAGTTTTATGAAAAAAGACTTCTGGGGCTATAATACACCGACTTTAATCGTTGAATGTATTCAATTCAAATAATTTCGAACACAGCTAATTTTGTTATGTATTTTACCCACGACCCCCCTGTAATCAGTCAATAACACACAGTCGGTATCAATGTAATGATGTCTATTACGCACTGTAAAAAAAACGCAGTCAATAACACACAGTCGGTATCAATGTAATGATGTCTATTACGCACTGTAAAAAAAACGTACAGCTGTAAAGTAAATCGCACGGCTTCCCTAGCAACTTCATAGCAACTGTCAATAGACGTCGCTATTTTATTCAAAATTTACTATTTGAAAACATTCGATATGACCACGTTTGACTATGAAAGGACCAAAGGGCTAAGTATATGTATTGATTATCATTGAAAAATGGACTTTTGATTATCAACAATATATTAATAATGATCAAATGTTAGTTCTTTAATGTGCTTCTTTTATTGGTAATAGAGTAATAGAGATGGAGTTTATCAAGAACCTCTAATTATGTAACTGTTATTCTGCTTCTTATAAATACAAGTACAAGCAGGTCTTAGGTAAAGTATGGTACGTAACACGTGTTGTAAAGCATTTTACGCACTCACGGAATTACGGACTCGCCGTTACGCGGCATCGTGCTTTACTTTTCCATTCGTGCGTAAAATGCTTCTTAGCACACACGTTACGTAATATACTATTAACGAAATAGCGAAAATTAATGCCAAACACGTGAAAATAAGCATCCTATCTTGTTAATATAAACACATTCATTGTGGTATTGTTTACTCGTTGAATGAGCTAATCGTTCGTATAAACCATTCATTATCCATTCGCAGGGCTCAGCTTCCTGTTCCAACTGACGAACCGCAAGCAATCTGATATCCGAACGATATTAACGCATTAGTACAATAAAATTACATTCGATATTATCGGATAAATTCGGAATAGAGAGATCCATCAGACCTATTCAACAAACAATAATTCGATGGATATTTTTATTCATTTTTGGTATTGGTGACAACGGTGAAAGTAATTTTTTCAATAAAAAATGATTTCAGCAGTGCATAATAGTTATTTTTATAATACAATGGATGTAAGTGAGATTCACTAGTCGAGAACGATTTTGAACCCGTCGAGACTATAGTTTGTTTCAAAAATAACATAGAGTATTGGAATGCAATAATCCCTTAACAACCAAATGTCCATCGGATATTACAGAGTTGTACTCAAAATTGATGGAATATTTTACAATAATTTAATAGTGACTTGAGGTAGGTAGGTACCATTGAAAAATGCCAAAATGCCAAAGTTTATAAACAAAAACTTGTAGCGTATCACGTCGAATACAAAATTATATGCTATAGAATATTTTACTATGAAATAAAATAATATCCTTACTCACTAAACAGTTACTATTAAATTGTAAAATATTTCGGCAAGGTTGATTGTGAATATTCCATGCTAAAGAAAGAGGAAGAGATATTTACCAGTATCCTAAATTTTGAATATTTTAAAAATGAAGAAATGACGGATATAAACCCAAAAAATCTTATGTGTTTAACAAGAAACATGTAAATAAATTCCTGTTTCAAGCCTCCGATGAAATTTATTTAACAATGAAGGTTGTAATGATATTGGGAATTGTTGGAGCGTGCCGTCCTAGAGTTGAACTCTGTGCAATGAAAATGAACAATAGAGAATTTAAGGCATTTAAGTGGTTGAGCAAAGTATTCAGTGTCCCATACGATAGTTATATTCGTTAATGGTAGGGAATGTACTGTTTATCTACGTGCTTGTTATTCGTATTATATGACCATGATTATATATCTCAGTCTATTTATTATGTTATTTGTCAACGTGGGTCTCTCAAGGGCATACATTTTTGTTACCAAAACATCGAAGAGATTGCATCGGGCTTAGCTTCTTGTTGGTTAGTGTTTTCTTTGATTGCAATATCGGTACTTTCTAACAACTTTGCAGGAGACCTAACATTTTTAAATTGTTGGGATGTTGAGATTGGAATATTCTCCAATAATTAGCATTACTGTAGGTGTTTAATAGTGTGAATATTTCTACTCTGATTTGATAGCTTCTGCAACGCCTACCAGAGGTGAGGAAATTGTAAGAAAAACGTCTTTGAACAGTGACACTTGATGGAAGATAAAGAACACAAAGTATTATCATCATGTTGGATAGGCAATCAGTCATTAAAGCGGCGTGCTCTTGTGTATTGTAATATTGGTAGGAATGGCCAAGGAAAAAATCTAATAGGGCTAAAACAGTCAAATATACCCTTGGGAACCTATGACCAAGTGAGATCAAAAGCCAGAGAAAGATTTTACTAGGTGTTTTAATGGAAGTGGTGAAATAGGACATTGCGAACTGAACGGGTACATAAAAAACTCAAATTAGTGGACAACAATTAGAAGAAAGAAGGTAGGTTCTGTATAATGGAGGAAAAAACTTTACTCAAGTACTATCAATGGTACTATAGAATCACAGGCCACAACATCTGGGAGACAACTGGATGGGAGGGGAAGACTTGTACTGAACTAAATCCTACAGATATCCTAACATTTCTTCGAGGAAAGGAGCTACTAGGCTCTGAGACTTTCTTCAGGAATTGAGTTGTGAGAAGAGAGCAAATAGATATTTTAAAAGTTACTTACAATAACATAATATATGGGTATTTTGAGGAAAATGCTAAATTAAAATACAAGTCATCACTCGCTGGCGGTCAAAACGTTGAGACAAATCGTTGATTTAGCCCCAGCCTCTTACTCTCCAATTTTAGATCATTAACACTTGATTTTATCCTTCATTCCAAAAATATGAGTTTATTTTTTAATATAATTAATAAGAAACTTGTATTTCTATTGGATTAAAGATAATAAAACATTAAAAAATTAGTCACTCATTCAAGACACTTCACATCCCGTCTATGACAAAGGATTTTCATCGTGGGAGTACGATGTGTGAAGAATGTACCGTCATTTTTCTACATAATATATTTATAATTATTTATTATTTGTTGTGTATTCTAACATTTATTACATACGAGCGTGGGTATATTATAAAAATTAACCATACAGAAAACACGTTTGAGGTCAAATGTCGCATATGTTTATAAAGAGTGAGTTTTTTTATGTTGTTAGATGGCGATAAGTTGAATTATTCCATAACTGCAATGAGTCAATGTCAACAAAAAATTGTTTGATTTCAGATGCCCAATTATACTTTGTGGTAGCGGAATTCATAATACGTTGTTGTTGCTGAAAGAAAGTCTGGGATAGCGAAAAGTTTCCATTTAAAGAATCTTCAATGATCAATTTATTGTCATTTTAACTCTTCCGGTTTCCATCCGAATAACAAAGTATTAACAGCAAGTAACTTGTTTACCTTTTTTTACAGTTGTAGTTGACATTTCGCTGAATAAGCCAGAGGAAGTACCTAAACGTTACACCTAAATATACATATATATGGTCAATTCTATAGTCTCGTTGTTGAAATAAAATGTATAGTTTGATCTTTACCACCTTTAGAAAACCTAATAGTTTTTGTTTTTTTAAGATCGACAGTTGGTTCTAAAATTTTAAGTTTCCTTGCAACATCAATTTCAGGAGTGTTAGTACATCATTTTTATTATCGATATTCACACCTTAAGCTCCTTAAGTATAAAAGTAGTCTTCCAAATCGGCGATAAACATTGCAAATAAAAGGGAACTCAAGGGTTGACCTCTACCTGCTGGAGAAAGGGGAAATAACTGACTGCACGAAACTGGACACCGGCTTATCATATTAATGCATATTCAACCATTGTGCCGAATTTTACGACCCTATTGTATTTGAGGCGATACAGACAGGACTTGTCGATTCAATTTTGGTTCTATCACTTTATTCCAAAAATGTGAAGACCCTAGATTTATAGTACTTTTGAACAAATAATTAGGCACTTTGCACCTACGGAAAAAGTAATAGGGTATAGTCATTGTTTAAACAATTAGTTCAGCTATATTAAGCTTATGTAAAGAACAGTGACTTGTTATTCAAAGACTGTTGAAATTATTTAAATTCATGGAACATTCCATCGCATAATAATAAAAAAAAATTATATAAACAGTTTTCAAGGTGCGAAATTAGTAAGTTTAAACTAAAAAAACAAACGAATCTCAAGGTGAGACCATCATTGCTATTCTCAGAAATCTTGTTCATTTGGTAATCCATAAATTATTCATGGGACTATTAACATTTTTTTAGCGAAGAATTACAGCGCTCAAGGTAAAACTCAACGAAAAAAACAATCAATTTTCTATGCCAACTAATCGAAGTTTGGGTTCACTGAACTAGATCTCTAATTTTGTAAAGATATTTATGCGAAGTGACCAGGCAAATTGTTTAATATTAATTAGGTGTTTATTGTAATTTTTTTTTATTTTGATTATATTGTCTGATTATTTTGTTGACGAATACATAATGACATGTCATTAACATAAACATTTGTATGTTAATAATTTGGTATTATCCTATCGATTATTTTAAATTATTTATTTACGTATTCGTTACATGAATGGAGATCATTTCTGGGACATTGTTTTGTTTATTCAAATTTTGTGATAGCAAGAATCATTTGCATTGTTTTAGTTATGCCAATATCGGAGTCCGTCCACCACAAAATTACTTATTTAGAATCTTTTTGAAAAATAGTTCTCAATTTAAGGATAAATTAAATATGTTCGTTTGAAGTGGGTCAAAATCGAGTCCAAAGGAGTCGATTTCAAACGTACATACACGCAGGTGAAGCTCAAAAGCGTTTTAAGGATGCCAATCATTTTATTTTGCTGCATGTGCCCCTATACTCAGGAGTGTTGAGGCAAACCCAATAACACAGACTTTTATGTTTAAAGGAAAATTAGAATTACGACAACTATTAAAAATTATATATGACAAGTCTTTTTGTATATTATCAACAAGTACATAACAACTAGTAAACTGTAAGTAAAAACCTAGGAAATGATAATATTTTAACACTTTCCCTCATTAAGTGGGTATTCCTTTCACTAAGTTAGTTTAATCCTATATTTGTACAAAGTTGTACTAATCTAGGTTTTGGAAGAGCTTTCGTCATCATATCAGCCAACTGATGCTCAGTATGTACTTTCTTAACGACAATTTCTCCTTCTGATACCAATTCCCGTACAAAAAAGTGCCTTATTCGAATATGTTTGGACGTCTATGGAATTCGGGATTTTGAGCTTACCTCAATGCTGGTTCATTGTCAATATGAAGTTCTGGTACAGCTGATAAGTTAGTTATTTCTGTGATAATTTTTTACTGAATATAGTAACCAATCAAATTATTTAATTTCAAGCCATTTGTCAAATTTCATCCAATCACCGCTGTATTACAGCGATAATACCCTACATGTGGTGTTTTCAGTTTGGTGATTATTTTTTTTTTTAAAATTAATTAAACGTCAAACTGACAACTGGATTAAGAATGTCGCGAATATTTGGTATTGCATCTAACGATTCAATTAATTTACCAATTGTACTTTTCACAACTGTAGTTTTGAATAAAAATGAATAATATTTGTTTGATTATAACTAATAAATTATTAAATTTGGATGGGTGACGACCATGCCAGGGAAAACCATCGTATGGGGCCCGTACAGCCTGCAGCGGACTAGCATATCACAGCTCGCAGGCATTATACCAATGAGCACGAGGTATAATGTAGATATCCCGTTTTTCGGAGGAGACGTAAAACCGAGGTCCCGAGTCCATGGATGTTGGGCTCGTTAAAGAACGCTACCACTGGTTGGAACACTAGTGGGTTCGCCAAAATTTCCGGTTAGGGGTAGAGTGCTCCCGGCGTCGGTGATTAGCCACAGTCGCAGAAATAGACCGACGTTAAATAACAGAATAAAAAAAAAAAAAAAAAAAAAAATTATTAAACGTTAGATTGACAATCAATTTTTTGATATCTACAAAGTACAGAATTATCTTATCGAATACTCCTCGGGTCTTGATAAATACTCAAAATTTTGTCGTAGAGAATCCTTCAAGCGTGTTCTTTTTGAGCAAAACCTTTTATGACTAGTCGAGCATCATACTTATCAATGGAGCCGTCGGGATACGTCTTCACTTTATAAAACCATTTACATGGAAGTGGTTTAATTCTTTCCGGGAGTTCTTCCAAAGTCCATGTTGTAAAGATTCCATCTCTATCTGCATTGTATTTGGCCATTCTTCCTTCTCAGAGCTGTCTATAGCTTCTCTGTATGAAGATGGTTCTGAAGGTTCAGTTATACAGAAGTCATTACAAAGTCTTCAAAACGTTGTGGGGGTTTTATTAATGCTCTATTTCGTAGATTTCTTGTTTCATCTATTTGAGGTTCTGAATTTTGTATTTCACCATCATCATTATCTTCGTCTTGACTTATAAATTCTGTCTTCTTCAAGATTTCTTCTGTTTGAATATCATGATCTGCAACATCTCGATTTTCCACATGAGTCTCTTCATTTTTCTGTCGATCAAATGCTAATTTTAAATCACTTTCAATTGGGAGAATGTTCTCCTGGAAAGTTACATCACGTGACCTGATTAATTTATTATTTTCTCTACACCATATGCGATACCCATCTACACCATCATAGCCAATTAAAATACCTTTTTATCCATTTTCTTCCTTTGTTGTTTAAGTATATGAGCATAGCATGTAGTTCCGATAACTAAGATGCTTAAGGCTTGGTTTCTTTTCAGTCCATAATTGTATTGGTGATTTTCCCTCTATTTAGAAGAAACCCTGGGATTAAGAATATATTTAGCTGTATTTATCATCTCAGCCCACAATCCAAGAGAAATTTCGTGATGGGAGTGCATAAGAGCTCTAGCTGTTTCTACCAGCGTTCTATTTTCTCTTTCTGAAGAACCATTTTGTTGCGGTGTATACGGCATAGTAAAGCGTTGTTTTAATCCATACTTGGATAAAATCTCTTTTACTTCTTTATTATCAAACCTCCGCCATTATCACAAAGCAGTTCTTGCACTGTATGACCTGCAGCTGAAGTCTAAAGTAATATTTCTTGCAGCTTAGAGGAAACTTCTGATTTATGTTTGATAGAAAATACTTCACGAAAACAAGTAAAATCGTCTTTAAATAAAACGTAGTATCTAAACCCTGACATATAATTTAAAAATGAACCACATACATCCGTATGAATACGTTCTCCAGGTAGAGTTGCATGTTCTCTTGTACCAAATTTTCTTCGATTGGCTTTTCCAAACACACATCCTTCACATATTTCGCTATCGAGATATACTTTGATTCCAAATTCTCTTTCTATTAAGTTTTTCACATGTCTTCAGTTTTGATGACCTAGTCTTTCGTGAAATAACTGTAGTTGTGATTGATTTGATATGCTATTCAATTCAGAGAGTATCGTAATAGTGTTTATATTTAATTTATATAATCCGGAATTTTGGCTTCTGTAACCTTCAAGAACAACTATATTATCAATTTTTAGAAATAATTTTGTGGCTCTGAAGATAAACTGACTTATTGGGTTTTTTATCTTGAGCAGCGAGAACGGAAAACAAATTTTTATTGATTTTTGGTTCACTAAGAATTATTGTGTCTTTTTTTTTATTGACCAATGTTTCAAAAATTATTGTTCTTCTTTCTAGGGCTTCAATTGATTCACCACTTGCAGTTATTACTTGATGAGCTGTTGTGAAAGGTTCATAAGTATCAAATAATTCTGGACAATATTTAATGTGATTTGCAGCACCATTATCTACATACCAGTTACGAACCACTTCTTCTGAATTAAAACATTCATTTGAACAGACTAGAATGACGTTAGCTTTCGAATTTGTAGTACTTGGCTTAGGGGGTTTGCCATCAGCACGCCATTTGGGACACATTTTAACTTTATGACATTTTTCTTTACAATATTTGCAATACCAATTCTTGAACTTATTTTCATTTGGATATGAAGACGTACTAGTAAAAAGAACTTCTTGATTTACCTTATTTTTATCTTTTTCATTCAAGGCTTTCTCATAAACACACAATTGATTCGTAAGGTTATCTATTGTTCTGTTATCCAACTAAATCAACTAAAGTGGATTCAAAAATTTGTTTTCAAATATTTTTAAACAATTTTGTTTAGTTAAGCGGTTGGTAAATGAAAATTACAAAATGAGTGGTTAATGTCAAGCTTCTGATTAGCTAAAAGTAAGTAGGCAGGCAACCTATACACTTCAGGGACCTTTGGGTTCTGCCCACTTTCTTATTATCAATAATTATTCTTGTTCTCTCGTTAGTTACTTTCCATTCTTACATGGACTAACCTAACCTAACCTAACTTTCCATTCTTATCAAGCACACTAGGATTTCCGAACTGTTTACAAATCACTTCCTTTTCAAACACACCGTGTTTTTTCAAAAAATCGACACTTTCTAGCTCTGTTTGATATTTTCGGTTAGGTTAGGTTGGGTTAGGTTAGTCCATATTAGAATGGAAAGTAACTAACGAGAGAACAAGAATAAAAATGCAATAATTTTTTTTGCCTTCCCCTCCCAGAAATAAAATGTGTGACCACTTTTTATTGATAATTTATTGATAAAAAAAATTAGGCCACTTTTTGGGAAAAGTGGTGATTGTAAATTATCTCCAAATTTATACCTAAACAGGTAATTCATAGTCGTGGACAAAGTATAGTATTCTACTCGCATATAATTCTTCACTCAGGTCTTTATGTTACTCGCCTGCGGCTCGACATAAACGCACCTTCGTGAATAATAGCCATATGGTTGTTGAATAATACAAATTGTACCTTTCTGCTATGAGTCAACTTGTATGTATAAAAAACTTTTTAACCCATACCATAATCACTGCTATATATTTTTTTTTCAAGCAGGCTATAGTTTTATAAATTTTCATCATTGTTCAGTAATTTTTATGTTAGCATCTGTTATAGTGATAATAAATGTCAAAAGTGTGCGTGTGAAAGTGGTTTAATAACATACTTCAATTATTATTATACTTTATAACAGTACGAGCTGCCAACCTCGGAAATCTACTCTCGTGCATCTAAATTGTAATAATACCGCTCGACATGGCTCCTTTTTCTAACTAGTTTATATTGTAAAGTAAAATACCCACACCTACTAAATCTACCTACATCGAGTTAGGTGAGATAATTCCGTACGATAGCATTTCTGTAAACAAAAAAAGTCATAAAATTGTTACGTATCCTATTTGTATTTTGAAGAATAATCAAGGTGAAGAATGCGGTTAAAAGTTATCTTTTTTTTACCTGCGGTTTTTCGACTAACGCAATAGTTCATAGGCGTACATATCTTCTATGAAAAATAAAATTTTCACAGCCAAAGTGAAATAAATATTTCCACACATAACCGAACAAAATGTACGAGAACCAACAATAATAAACATTTAATTTTTAAAACGAATTTCAATTTTACCAATTGTTAAATCATAACTTCAATTCTCCAGAGTATTGTGAAAGCTACACCCAAATAATAAACGTTAAGCTTGAAGTCTTCCCATATCAGCATTCTTCCGGTTAGGCAGATATACGAAAACTGCACGTACATTAAACGAAGGATATCCTAGGTGGTACAGACAACCAATAAACTGGTATATGTGGTCTTGGAAATAGAAGAGGCTTTTGTCAATACTCCACACAAGGCTATCAAAAGAACATTGAATAGATGTGTATACAGCACAGCTGCTCATCACTAGAGTAGTAGAGACAAGTTAAGTCATCGTCTCCATCTGCACAACCAACTCCTGCTTTGTTTGACTGACCTCGGAATATATTTCCAAGGATATCCTGATTATATTTTCATGGAAGCTAGAGAAAATTTTGTGACATCATACAAAGGGTAGGTACTGGACTATACGAAAAGCTGGTGTGGGAAGGTACGACTAAACACCAACCCCACCAAAACCATCTTAATAGCCATACCTGAGATTATCTGAAACAACCTCAAAACCGTTGTAACTTAAGAGAAGTGTCTAGGTATACCATAACCCTATATAGTAAACTCCTTTGGTATTCAGTATTAACAAGAGGTAGGATCCAAAATCATGTGGAAAAATTCAATGGTATACCTATGGCTCTTAAAAGATCCCAGAGCGATTTAACAACTTATTTTCACATAGATTAAGCCTTAGGTTCTCAGTAGCGTCTCATATGCTTTGAATACCTGAGGGCCTTTGGAGCTCGACTTGTAAAAGTGTCTGACACTTATGGATACTACTTCAGAAAAATATTCAATAAAAAATATATAAAAATCAGCCATACAAATTGAAGTTGAATCACTTTTATTTTAAGTTACCTTTCTCACCTGGTACCTGCACAGGTGTCACAAGGCGAGCTCCACAAGCACGCGGGTATTCAAAGCACGTGAGACGCTACTGATAGCATAAGGTTTCATCTATGGGAAAATAAGTTATGTCAGGTCGCTCTGGATTCTTACTCTAACAGAAGGGTAAGGAGCCTGAAGAGGCACTTCAAGAAGCCCGAAAGAGGAGCAGAAATAATGTAGGTTATACGGAATGGAGGAAGAAACCTGCGGATATCCTGAAATTCTTCCAGGAAACAGGACTTTAGGAAGCACTAGACTCTGAGACTTACATCGGGAATTTAATGAAAGGTAGGGGGCACGAGTGAATGTCTTCTATGACTTATTTATCAAATATCATTGAAAGTTGCTTTGTAATCCGTTAAGGTGAAACTACTTAAATGAGTTCCTTCAGCAACTCCACCACCAGTTTGGCGCTGACCTTGAGTCAGCATATACAAGGTGTGGATTCGTATCCGGACAGTTATAACTGGAGGCAACTGACCATGTATGAACATGAGAACCTTAAGCCAGAGCAAGACTGCACTTATAGTTTTGACAGGTCACTGTTGCCTGAAAGTGCACCGCCACCGCAAACAGATAAAGGTAGTGGAGAATGATGAATGTGGATTGCAAGAAAAAAGTTCATTCACATACTTGCAGACTGTATAGGATCAAATAATTACAGGGCACGACACCTGAGAGACTACAGATTAGAAGAAAAATATTTTATCAACTAACTACCTACTAGTCTCTAAAACTTTTAGGAACAGGATTTTTTGCCTAGGAAATAAGAATCTTTTTCAAAATATTCGCCAGATTGTATTAAATGTGGCTTAGATTTTAAATCTGTTTGTCAATTATAACTTATTGAAAATAGAATTTACTTTATATTATTATTTATCACGTTTTGTGGCTGAAAATGAAATTCAGATTAATTCGTTGATACGCCCATGATGTAAGCTGCCTTTCTCGTTACAAACCCGTATCTACAGAACCACAGAACCAGTTTTTTTTGTTTATAGCCTCGTTTTGTAATGAGAACTGAACTGGTCGATCATACTGATGGTGGTAACACGACAAAGGTGAACAAGGTCAATGGTGTTCTGTATTTCGTAGGTCAGCAACAGGTGAAATGCAATAACGATTATGAATACGTGCATTTTTTTTTGCACCTGATTTTTTTGCGGTCTTGGAGGCACTCTTTTCATACGTAATACAAACGGAAAGTTTACATTGAATGATTTATGATGCAACAGTCAAGGTGGACACATGAAACAAGGTGTGTAAATGGAACTAACTATTTTTAAAGAATAAAAAGCTTTTCTTCCAGTAGCTCTGAAGCGTATCAACCATAGACTTATAAATACCAGAGACAAAATATTTCATTGATAAAATGCTTTTTAAGGCGATCTATTATTGTTTTAAAAAAAGCTATAAGTGCAAGAAAGAAAGCATAGTCCTTGTCGGGCGCGTGATCAAAATGACAACAGTGTAATTGGGCTGTTGATTTTCATCACCAGTGGCCTACGGTTCAAAATCTACCAACAATAATTAAATATATTACGTTTTTTTATTGGATTATGATTGCAGGATGTAATAGGGCAAGGAAAGTGAGAAATGTTTTATTGTCATTCAAAATTCACAAAAACTGTATAGACAAATCGATAAACCAGTTAAAACGTGAAAAAATAACAAAATGAAAGAGTGATATGGGTATATAAATGAATAATGAATTGAAATACTTATAGGTATGTATTTATTCATCCAGTTTTAAAATAATACCTAGTACAAGGTACTCTAAACCATATACCAACATTGGTAGTCACAGCTACTTGTTTGGTGACTACTGGTGCTTAAGAAAATTGAATTCATTTCATTAGATATCAGGTTAATCATTCACATTTTGATTGAATAGTTCAAACTTCGCAACTTTTAAACGATATTAACAATATAAATATTCTCACTTTAATATAAATATGAAAAAATGAAAAATATATAAAAAGCACACAAAATATGGAAATTTGATAACTTATGATGTACTAGTAGACTGTCCTGTCCGAATGTTGGACTGCCCGCTATTCGTTTGCGTGTCATATTTGATTTCAACAATAATACAAATACTATGTGGTTTTCACAATGAGTCTTACATTGTTCAGATAATGTATTTTGTATACTAATTTGGTAGTGGTTTATTTAATTAACACCAAAAGACTCCAAAACCCTTCTTCTACACCTCTGATATTTACAAACACTTATACCACGCCACGCCACTAAAAAGATAACCTCACCTACCTATGAAAAGTTAAATTTGGGTTTAAATGTTCCACTTTCTTACAAACAACACAAGAATTCACCATGGTTGGCCAAACAAAGTAAAATTTCCACAATAAGTACTAAAAAAACACCTTATAATAGTAAAGTAAGCACTAAAAGAGCTATATCACCTCGGCAACATAGCAAAACTACGCGTATACTATTAGTCATTCAATAAAGTACCAAAACATATGGGGTGTTGCCAAAGCGCTGTTTTGTACTTATTGTTCGTTTTTAATTTAGGAATATTTGCAAAGTTTATTGATTATTTAGTAATGTAAGGATCAATCAATTCAAAATTGAATGGTCTATGGAAGTTTTTTTTTCAATATATGCATTATAAAAGCAGTGTTCTCCAGTTCTTTAAATATACTTAAATTATTTTGAAATACTTTCTCGAAATTATGGAGATTTGTCAACGACGCAATTTGGAGGGAGAGAGATAAAATTGAAAGATAGAATGATGATTGATCGCCTCGAAATGTAAACAATGTGGTCTCCTTTATATTATAAGTCTATGGTATCAACATATTGGTCTTATATTTTTTCATTTATCTAAAAACTTGAGCATTCAAAAATGTTTAAAACATTTTTATACGGTGAAAGAACTAACATATCACTTAGAAATTGTTGTAAGTAATTGAAAAGTTTCTATTAAAAAGTAGTCCAGGATTATTTTCAGAACCATCCATCCAACTTTCGTCCGGCAGAAAAATATACCATTTTCCTACGACCTATCTTTTGTAGGGTAGGCGTACTATTTTCGGCCATCACACCAGTTGCGACCACAATTATTTATGAAGGTCGATCATCAAATTTATCCGCCAAATTTTAAATATATAAACAATAGTTGGCGAGTGTGGTAATTAATAAGTTTACAACTCTAGTTGGGTACTATACTTTTTCTACGAACAACTTCATTAATAAAAATAAAACGCAATTTTGTGTAATTTTCAATATTGACATTATTCTTCAAATTTAAGGTGCAGTTGAGCCATCAACCAACTATCACCAGTTATTAAATTTCGCTATTAAAATTACGAATACACTAGTTAAACTGTTAAACAACAAAGTTGGAAAGTGAAAGTGAACCAGCGGATTCATTGTAACAACTACTGCACTGGTAAGTGTTAGTAAGTGTTAATTTATTGCAACAGTTCCGCAATACAAATTAGTTCTTTGACTGTTCCTAAGAACAAATATTGATAATTGAAAGAAACTCCGTTTTTATCAATGTCAATGATGGGAGTGGACTAACTGCACAAGCCAAGAAAAAGATAATCCAACGAGGCCACAATGCTTGCATCCGGAAACGGATCCGGTCCAAGTCATATATACATACAACAGCCAAATGTAGAGACAACAGTGCCAAGTCAACAGCCTCACTTCCAACAAACAAGCCAAATACCTAACGCCAATATAGTACAACCCCAATACTATCAAACTTATCAAAACCAATTCTCACCTCTACCGACCTATCTTTATTCTGTCAATCCCCCACCAACACACATTTACAACCAGAACCCAAATCCAACCCCTTACTACCCCCAACAAAACATGATTCAACATGATAAAGCCGATTCAACTCAAGAATATTCAGATACGCCATCGTCAGATGAGTCAATGGAAAGCGATCAAGATGACATTGATGACAAAGATAAACAAACTCCTTCGTGGCAGCAAGTCCCTAACCGAAAAAGAAAACGCGCAAAAATACAAAGAAATATTGGCTGAAAGACCTCGGTCGATGGCCTGTTGATGCTTTAGTGTCAATAAAGTATACTTCTCTCTCTCTCTACAAAGAAATAATAATGAACAATCTACCAAAACATACAATAGTTTTCAAGTCCTTACAGAGAAAGAGAGCAATCAAACATCTGCACAGAATAAACCAAGAAACAACGGAAACCCCCGACCCCCACCAATATTTGTCTACGGTGTTCAAAATTTCAAAGCTATGATAGAGAATTTCGCTGAGGTCTTAGAAGATGAACTATATGTAACCAAAACACAATCAAACAATACAGTTAAAATAAATACTCACACCATCGATGGATACAGAAAACTAATTAGACATCTAAAAGATGAAAACATTATACACCACACATATCAAATTAAACAAGAAAGATCATATAGAGTTGTACTTCGAGATCTTCACCATTCTATTCCGACCGAAGAAATCGAAACAGAACTTGAAAAAAAGGGACATGAAGTGAGAAACATCATAAATATAAGACACAGAGTTAGCAAGGAACCATTACCGATGTTCTTTGTCGATTTAGAGCCAAAGAAGAACAATAAGGAAATATACGACATAGGGAAACTGATCAATACCAACATCAGAGTGGAAGCGCCCAGAATTAAAAATAATATTGTCCAGTGTACACGATGTCAGGCTTATGGACACTCCAAATCATATTGTCATAAACCGTATAACTGAGTCAAATGTGGAAAACCGCACGACAGCAAGACGTGTGCTAAATCAAGAAACACTCCTGCAACGTGCGCCCTCTGTGGCGGTAACCATCCGGCCAACTATAAAGGATGTACAGTCTACAAAGACCTACGAGCAAAAAGCTACCCAAATCAACAAACAAACAATAGATCATCTCGGAGAGAAAACATAATACATAGCACCATGCCGTCCCAACAAACCATACAAATACCCCCTCAGAATATACCCACTCGCTCGTATGCTACAGCAGTGAACAACACAAATAACGACTTAACCGATAAGCTTACTAATTTCCTTGACGAGTTCAAAACAATGATTTCACAGTCGATCAATCAAAATAGCATGATACTCAACATGCTTACCACCGTCATTAATAAATTAGCAAAATAATGGTGCCTCCGAATTGCTGCTTGGAACGCCAACGGGGTAAAGAACCACATAAACGAAATAAATATTTTCTTAAATACGAGGAAAATCGATATACTACTCATATCAGAAAGCCATTGTACTACACATAGTACAATTAAAATACCACACTACAATATATACTACGCACATCACCCTGATGATACAGCACACGCAGGCACAGCAGTAATAATAAGAATGACCATAGATCATCATGAACTACAACCATACACTAGGAACAAAATTCAATCTAGTCTAATAAAAGTCAATACATTTCGATGGCCACTGACCATAGGAGCAATATACAATATACAATATACACCAAGGCATACTATAACCGCAGACGAATACAGTGACTTTTTACGACCACTAGGATCCCACTTCATAGTTGCTGGCGACTGGAACGCAACGCCAAACACACTTCCTGGGGATCAAGATTAATCACTCCAAAAGGAAGAAACTTAATGCAAACCATACAGCTACTGAACCCGAAAACCTTATCAACTGGAGAGCCAACGTACTGGCCGACAGATCTAAACAAAATATCGGATCTAATAGATTTTGCAGTAACTAAGGGCATATCAGATATACACTTTCATATTGAAAGCGATTTAGGTTTAGATTCAGATCGCACCGCTATTGTAATAACACTAAGTGCAAACGTTATCTGGAGAACACCGCTTCCAAAACTGTATAACAATAGAACAAACTGGGAACAATTTCAACATATAATAAACACCAACATAAACCTAAACCACAGAATACAGGAACCACAAGAACTCGACGAGGCTGTGGAATACTTGACAAATATCATACAAGAAGCAGCCTGGAAATCAACGCCATTAATTCAAAAGGAGACAAATGTAATACAGAATATCCCCCTCCACATAAGGCAACTAGTAAGTGAGAAAAGGAAAGCCAGAAGAAAGTGGCAAGCAACCAGGAACCCTGGGGATAAGACAATTCTGAATAGATTAATCCACCGTATCAAGAGTGCCAAAACAGAAACGATACTTTTAATTGCTACATCTCCAACTTATCACCACAAGATAATACACTATGGAAAGCCACCAAAAAATTCAAAAGACTCACTGCATCAATCCCCCCCATTAAGAAAACCTGATGGAAATTGGGCTCGCACAAATGATGAAAAAAGCAACACGTTTGCAGAACACTTAGCTAAAGTTTTCACCCCACTTCCATCAAATAATCCAATAATAGATGTCGAGGTAGAAACCTACTTAGAATCTGCCAACCAACTATCACCTCCCCTAAGAGCAATTACCCCAGCAGAAGTGTACAGAGAAATCCACATAAAGTTCCAGGATATGATCTAATAACCGGGAAAGTATTAAAACATCTTCCAAGGAAAGCCATCGTACTAACCACCACAATATTCAATAGAATACTACAAATTAATCATTACCCAATACAATGGAAGTATGCACAGATAATCATGTTAGCGAAGCCAGGAAAACCTCACCATGAGCCCAGCTCATACAGACCAATTAGCCTACTACCACAACTATCTAAACTCTTCGAAAGAATCCTTCTACATAGAACTAGCGAAATCATACCTAAAGAAGAACTGATTCCAATACACCAATTTGGATTCAGAGAACAACATTCGACAATCCAACAGTGTCATAGATTAGTGAACAATATCAAGCAAGCAATAGAACAAAAACAATCATGTGCTTCAGCATTTTTAGACATCCAACAGGCTTTCGACAAAGTATGGCATCAAGGACTACTGTTCAAAATAAAACAAAAATTACCCCATCATATTTTCCTTTCACTCAAATCCTACCTAAGTGATAGAGATATATACAAGTCAATGTCCAAACCTCCTTATCCAATTATCAGCACATAAAATCAGGTGTTCCGCAAGGAAGTGTCTTTGATAATATGCCGATTCCAGTAAAAAGTGAAGTCAAATATCTCGGACTACACTTGGATCAACAGTTGACATGGAAGAAACACATACAAGCTAAAAAAACGCAACTCAAGTTAAAACTTTAGAATATGAACTGGCTAATCGGCAGAGGTTCACAGTTAACAATAGAAAATAAGATTCTAATATACAAAATCATCCTAAAACCAATATGGACCTATGGCATAGAGCTATGGGGCTGCAGTAAGCCATCGAACACTAAGATATTGCAAACGTTCCAATCTAAAACTCTTCGTATAATAGCTCATGCTCCATGGTTTATAAGCAACCACACATTACATACTGATCTCGGTATTTCAACCATCAATGAAGTTATTCAGGCATCAGCAATGAGAAACAAAAACCGCAATGAAAACCATCAAAATCCACTAATATCCAACCTTTATACTGATCCAATGGAACAGAGAAGATTGAAAAGACGCTGGCCAGAAGACCTCATAGGGTGATCAACGGAGACCCATCAGTGGATGG
This sequence comes from Galerucella pusilla, assembly GCA_910591695.1. Classification (NCBI taxonomy): domain Eukaryota; kingdom Metazoa; phylum Arthropoda; class Insecta; order Coleoptera; family Chrysomelidae; genus Galerucella; species Galerucella pusilla. The sequence continues at coordinate 120,425 of CAJUYI010000230.1, read as the reverse complement.
TGCCCGACACAAGTCATTTAGCAAGAAACCACATCATCTACTTATTACTGGATACTTATTGAGTAGATTGTAGATTTGCAATTGAATAAAAAAAAAATCTTCAAAGTTAAAGTACTCCTCAACATCGAATATATCGCCCGTAATGAAGATGGTTTGAATTTCTTAGTGATTTCTCCAAAATATGCCAAGAGTACGTTTTCAGAAAATGAACTTACATTGTTAGTTGTCATTGCATTATTAGTTGTCAGTTGTTCTATAAACTGCCGGTATACATTTTCATATCTTCCTCTTGACTTTTCTGGCAATATGTTGTCAGTAGTATCCGCGGCTAATTGTATAATAATGGGTGGTGTGCTACTTGGTTCGTTTTCACTATTTGATGAGCTCATTTAATTATTTGTACTGTTAGTGACAGCGAGTCTTATTAATTATTAAACGTCAAAACAACCTCTACTAACTAGTTTCCATGGTTACTCGAAACCATTGACTGACTAGGCTTGGGTAATAAATTGTTGTTTTTCTAGAACTGAAGCGTAATTTTTTTTATTACGTGCCAGCCATTACGTGTCAGTTACTTAGTAACCAAATATTAGGTAATATGGAATTTACTATTTACTAATGTGGGAGTAGAAAAAAAATTACGCTTCAGTTCTAGAATTCATCACCCAAGCCTAGTCAGTCAATGGTTTCGAGTAACCATGGAAACGAGTTAGTAGAGGTTCTCTGTATCTGTAGAGTAGGTAGGGTGAGTGTGTAGGCTCACAGCACTTAGGCCACATGTGACCCATTGTACATCCTCCCGAGGAGTTGTCCTCCTAGGTCATTGTCCATCCTGTCCTTCTCAGGAAGGTGGACAGGTCACTGGGAGACATCTCCTTTATATCGGCAGGTGTAGGCCAAGACTCACCGAACACACACTCTCTTATTGACGATAACTCCGGACACTCGCATAAGACATGCCTGACAGTTTCATCTTCCTGTTCACACATCCTGCATAGAGGTGTGTCCACTAGCCCCATAGTATGGAGGTGTTTACTTAGTTGACAGTGACCAGTCAGAAATCCTACTGTTAAACGTAGGTTTTTCCTGGTCATCGCCAAATATTTCTTCGGCGCCAGCTTCCGAGGGTCGCCCAAGGTGATCCTGGCAAAACTGCATCCTTTGATTCCATCCCATCTCTTAGGGATTGAGCATGGGTGTAACGTTTGGCTAGTTCCGCAATTGTCGAAGTCGTTAGGCCGTAGGTGTCACTGGGTCCTGGAATTTTCAGTCCAGCGGCTTCCCTGGCTAAAGAATCAGCAATGCGATTTCCTTTACTCCTGTCGTGCCCTTTAACCCACCTCAGGATAATGTTGTTATCTGCCGAGACGTCAGCTAAATCTTGGTGGCACTCTAGTACTAGCCTCGATATAACACGTTGTCTGTTCAAGGCTAATAGGGCTTGTCTACTATCAGTGCAGATTATTATGGTTTTGCCAGAAATTCCTCTTCTGGCTAGTTCTTTTGTGGCAATTGAGATACCAGCCAGTTCTGTTCGACCCACGCTGGTATTGTTTCCCATTCCCCACTTAATCTTGAGGCTCAGTGCTCTCGAGTAAACTCCACAGCCTGAGCCTTCTTCCATTTTTGAACCATCTGTATATATGCGTATTGCATTTGCAGCATCTGGCTCTGTGTTCTGTTTTATTTGAATTTTGTAGGGTTTGTTAAACAAAAACCTGGGTTCAATTGCATCGTTGGCTGCCTGCAGGAGAGGTAGCGCAGTGAGCGCTTCCTTCCATAGGCTCAACCTCAATTGGCCCATTCCTACTTCGGGGTTTACACCAGCCGTGCGCAATCGTACCATGGCCATTAACGCAACCTCCTTGAGGTGTAGGTCCAGAGGGGTCAGACCAGTAATTAGTTCAATTGCTGCAGTTGGTGTTGTTCTCATGGCTCCTGTGATGTTCAAACAAGCCATTCGCTGTATTTGATATAATTTTTGGATGGCCGTTGCCTGTAGAACCTTCGGTCCCCATGCAACTGCTCCATACGTTAACATGGGTCTTATTATTGCAGTGTAGATCCAGGTGACCACACGGGGCGACAGACCCCATGTGCGTCCCACTGTCCTCCGACACTGCCCATAAGCCACATATGCTCTTTTTGCTCTGCTGTGTAGATGAGAGTTCCATGTTAGTTTCCTGTCGAGGGTAATACCAAGGTATTTCACCTCTTCCGAAAAGTTTAGTTTGCTTTTGAAGATTTCGGGAGGTTTCAAACCCGATAAACTTCTTTTCCTGGTGAAAAGGTCCATCTCAGTCTTTCTGGGATTGATCGACAATGAGTGTTCCTTACACCATTTTTCAATTAATTTAAGCCCATCCTGCGCTCTATCGCACAGTGTGTTCACAAATTTGCCAGTCTGCAAGATAACTATGTCATCTGCGTATGCAATTGTGTAGAATCCATTGTTGTTGAGGTGATTAATCAGGGTGTCTAGGACTATGTTCCACAGAAGGGGTGATAAGACTCCTCCTTGTGGACATCCCCTCATGACCAGTCCTCTTACTGTGATGTCTTCTACATTGATACTTATTGCTCTACTAGAGAGCATCTTGAGTATCCATTCTCCTACTACCAGAGGTACATTCCTGGAGTTGAGTTGTTGGGTAATTGTTGGAAAGATTGTTTTATCAAACGCTCCCTCAATATCTATGAATATACCCAGGGTGGATTCTTTGTTGTCCAATGATCTTTCGATTCTGCCAACCACTTGGTGAAGGGCCGAATTAGTGGACCTTCCCGGAGTATATGCATGCTGATTTGGATGAAGTGGGTTGTGAACTAGCACTTCATCTCTTATATACCGCTCGCATAACCTCTCCATTGTTTTTAAAAAGAACGATGTGAGACTAATTGGTCGGAATGCTTTTGGTAAGGTGTAGTCCATCCTACCTGGTTTGGGTATAAATACCACTCGTACTTCTCTCCACTTAGTAGAGGTTGTTTTGACGTTTAATAATTAAGACTCGCTGTCACTAGCTGTTAGTGTGAATGTACATGTTATTCATGCGTTTTATTTTTATTAATGAAGTTTTTCGAAGAAAAAGTATAGTACACAACTAGAGCTGTAAGCTTATTACATACTTATAGAATTACCACACTTGCACAACTTTTCTAATCGCATGTAATAAGCAACTTACAACTCTTATTATGTAGGTAATATATTATTACCTACGACCCCCCCCTGTAATCAGTCAATACCACACAGCCGGCATCAACGAAATGATGTCTATTACGCACTGTAAAAAAAAAACGCACAGCTGTAAAGTAAATCGCACGGCTTCCCTAGCAACATATTAGCAACTCTCAACAGACGTCGCCATTTCATTCAAAATTTACTATTTGAAAACATTCGATATGGCCACGTTCAACTATGAAAAGCCTAAGTATGTATTGATTATAATTGAAAAATGGACTTTCGATTATCAACAATATATTAATAATGCTTAAACGTTAGTTTTATAATGTACTTCTTCCATCGGTAATAGAGATGGAGATTTTATCAAGCACCTCTAATAGTGTAACTGTTGTTTTCTTAGGATTCAACAAGCAAAGCAAGCGATTTATGATTTGTGTTTAATAACTGTACTGTTACTATAAACAATTATTATAATAACCAATATTATGAAAGTGAATGTTATACAATAAAATTATTAAAAATATCTATTGTTGATAAGAATGTAAATACAGGTACAAGTAGGTCGTAGGTGGAGTATAGTACGTAGCTTGTTTTGTAGAGCATTTTACGCACTAATGGGAAAGTTACGCATGATGCCGCGTAGCGGCGAGTGCGTAAAATGCTCTACAAAACAAGCTACGTAATATACTATTATTTTATGACATTCTAACGATATGATATGAT
>CAJUYI010000230.1:92346-106518 GCA_910591695.1 Galerucella pusilla | reverse complement strand
AGGATTTCTGAAGATAATGGTGTTGTAGTAGAGGTATTGTGATATGAGGTAAAACCACCAGTAAATTGTAAGTTATAGCTAGGAATAAAAGTACATCATTCCTAGCTATAACTTACAATTTACTGGTGGTTTTACCTCATATCACAATACCTCTACTACAACACCATTATCTTCAGAAATCCTAGTTAGTAGTAAAAAATAGGTAAACAACTAGCCACTGTTGCCAATGATTTTTTCTAGTTTTCGAAGAAATACCTGGATGGAAATACTTGGATTCCAACCAGATAAAAAATTACCAAAGAGGGCAGAAGTATGTTCTGATCATTTTGAAGAAAATGATTTTACACAAAGGACCAATGGAACAAAAATGATACAGTTCCTTATTTCGAAATCAATGACTTAACTTTGACGATGTAACTACTTGTAAAATAAATATGTATTATTTTGTAATTATTTTTATTTCATAAACCTCACAAGAATTTGTATTACCTAGAAGAGCAATATTAATATAAACTACAATATACATTACTTTTACTGACAATTTTGAAGTTGTTTTAAAAAATGAAAATGTGTAATATTCTCCTTTGAGCAGTAAATATTTCAATGTGATAGATAAATTGAATTTTTTTATCAGTAGTAACAAATTTTTATATTTATACTAATTTTTGTTGCACAGTGGTTTATTAAGTTTTAATTTAAAAAATCGAAAATATTGTGAAAAAATTCCCGAATTGAATCTATTCAATCATTCGCCCCCGTTGTTTCTCCGTCTATGGTGTTTATCTGTCGGCCGCCATATTCCAACAATGGTCATAAGCTTTGCCTCTTCACCGCCCCTGATCATAACAATGTTGGAGTATAAACATTTCGTATTTTATGAATGAATAGCTCTGTCTATTGTTTTTTATAATGTCTGTGGTGCTACTAGATTTAGTTTAAACAGTGTTGTCATTTTCGTGTACCGAAACATTATTACAATTGGTGTTCCGAATGGGTTTAAGAAGTATAATCAAAATTTTGATTATATTGCGACTGTTTTTAAAATAATAATCATTATTAGTTTTGATGTTAACTTTTATCTCAGATTACCATTGTAATCTGAGATAAAAGTTATAATTTTAACAGGAGGGATGTACTTGGTGAATTGACAGTGAATTATCAATATTTGGCTTTCTGTTTTTTTTCGAAATAAATATAGGTATTTAATTTTATTTTATACTTTTACTTTGTATATATTTTATACGTGTACTTAGTCACTTACTAAACGCAACATACTTATTCATTACAAAACACAATCAAAACTAAGTATTTATTTACGCACTTATAAAGATAAAAAATTAGGACTATCCATACAAAACGCACGCATCACTTAAAAATACTTAAAATCAGATAGTAAGAAAGTGAAAAAAATACTGTTATAATTTTCCTTGACCTATGAAATCTTTATTCTTGGAATGGTTCAGAACCTACTGTTTGTGGGTTTGTTTTTCCCACAGTTACAAGCTGCTAACAAATAGAAAGGTAGTTACTTACTTTTCCAACACTGGCAAACAATAATATCAATTCACTTTAATTTTCAAAAGTCTGAAAACTACTTCCGTCATTGGTGAACACTTATATAGGTACACTTTCTTTTTTGAAATTCCGGAAACAACTGAGCAATGTTTATCATTCGCATTCGTATTTATATTAGAGAAAAATCCAACAAGTTCATGCAAGTTCAGACACGACTTTAACTAGGCGGGCGGGAGGCGCGGCATCGGCGAGTCTTGACACGCTCTTTCTGAATATGGAATATGCAAGTTCTTACAAAAACAATTGCTGAGCTTCTTATAATATTGTCTTCCTATATTCATAGGAGAAGTCAAGCTTCTTATAATATTGTCTGCCTATATTATTGTCTCCCTATATTCATAGGAGAAGTCAAGTTGGGTCACCTAATACATTTTTTTGCCACGCAAGCGTAGACCCCTGTCGGGCTCCCGTGGACCCCTGGGGGTCCACCTGGACCACTTGGGGAATCAATGGTCTAGATGTTTAACCTTAATAGAATTTGTCGCATTCACAAGATATCTGATATATGTTGTTTATTGTCTTATTTTTAAGTATAATATTCCAAGCAAGTTAATTGCTATTTTTTATTTCCATCCCAGTAAAATTTTATTTATTTGTGAATTTTTTTAGATCAATTCCTACATACACTACCTACATACCTACACTATTATGGTATTTTTCGAAATCAACATTTCTGTTTACTATTAGTTTGTACTATTCCTCAACTATTATTAGAGAATAATTAAAACCTGCAATTGCATTTTCTACATATTTATTGATCTTCAAATTATTAACCACTTTCACTTAGACTACTCAATATACATTTTTTCAAAATAATGTGATATTTGGTTACTACTCACGCCATGGCCGGTATATTTAGACATACTTTGATCCCTCATTGGCCACGACAACTGCGAGCAGTACATTACATATATTTCATGTGATTAAAAATTAATTCAAAAATTCTGAACACGACCCTTTCGGAACACACTCCAAATCCAGTCACTTTTACTGATGTGCTAGAGGTTTCCTAAAATGCTTCTCCTAGTTTAAAAACAAGGCATAGTCGACATTATATGGTAACATTTAACTTTGGTATTCGGTACGGTACGATTTCCTAAGAATTTTGTTTTGAAAATATTTTACTAAAAGGAAACCTAAGAATTGTGCAAAAACTGAGGAAATATATATTTTAAGTAACCTATTAGTGATACCTGAGCTAAAGACTAACCCAGTGATGAAAAATAAAGAATATACTTCTATTATTTTAACCAGCGCAGGGCAGGCTGGGAAAAAGGAACAAATTAAACTGACAGATCTTAACAGAAAAGAAGAGAGTAAGATGGAGAGAATTAAAAACAAACAAAAACGAAGTGAAATGCTGAAGATTGAAAAAGCAAGATCAATAGAAACGAAAAAAGACTAGTTGATAAGAAAAATGCAAAATGAATTTAAGAAAATGGCAACAAAAGACACACAAAATGAATGAAGAAATGACAATGATGACAAATATAAAAAATCAGAAGAAAATTGAAATTTAAAATTCAATAACGAAGAAAACCTAAAGTTTAAACCATAAAATAAAATACATAATATAATGAAATCTGAATTAATTGAAAAGGTATACGTCAACGTCATCGTCATCGTCATCGTCATCGTCATCGTCATCGTCAAGATTTGAACAAAAGTTTTATCCGGGAAAAATTACAAAAAATATGTAATGAAGATTGTACTATCAGTACAATGACAAGAGCTTCTAATAATTGGAAATTGAGAGATAAGAGAAATGAAATTATCTACAAAAAAGATGAAATGGCTCAAATTCTTAATAAGCCAAATAAAGTTAATTCTAGAAAATTCTTTTCTATGCCAGTCTATGCAAGTCTATGCAAGTGGGATAAGTTTTGGTTTCATGTATTTTGTTTTGTTTTTTAATTAAATTTCCTTTTATTACTTTATGTAATACTTAACAGAATTCATTCATTTATTTTGTATTGTACAAAAAATGTTTTTGTTGTTTTTGATGTGTGGTGATAAAAATTTACTTTTTTCAAACATCATTCACTTTTTTCAAATGTAAAACTACATAAGGCCTAAACTGATGAACTGGTGGAACGCTGTAAGTCAGTTGGTTGTCAGACATAATTATTTGTAGAATAATGTAAATGTGATATATATTTCATTTGAATATTACAAACATTATAAATAGCACTTGGTGCAGTCAGTACTGTCTCTGAATTGAATTGTATGATAATTAAAATGACAGACGACTAAAAAAGCAATCAACAGAGCAGTTTTGCAATTAAACGAAGGTCAAACAGGGTAAGGTGTACAGAAAGATCAAAAACAGCCAGAAATCGAAAAATAGTTCTGCTGCTTCCCTCATTCCATACTTAACAACACTACAAAACGATTTATAGATAGATAGATCTAACTAACAATGGGAACTGAATAGAATATGACATGTGCCTTCCAGAACAATAAGAACGACCTGTCAGTGATGTAATTTTGGATTGGTCCATTAGTCTATTAGATTTGTAGTGGCGACGACGCGGTGAATATACAAACTGCTTATTAAACGATTTTGTGGACAAATTTTTTCAATGTTTCCGTATAGTCTAGGAGGAATCGGCGCATGAGTACCGAAAACTATTCCACCTCAATTTTTTTATGCGATCCCCTTCAAATTGCCCTACTGATGATATAAATACATGTTGCCATGGGGCAACCCGGTGCCATATTGTTTAAACTGAAATTGCCTAAACAATTGCAAGGAATTGTTATTTTTCAACCGGAATTTTGTTTTTATATTTTTTATTAGAATACCAATAAAAAGGTCCTACGACTTTTCACGATAAAGTTGATATTTCCAAAGATATGAATTTTTTTAGGTTTGGAAAATCTCAAATTTGGATACTTTCGACCCATGAAAAATACAGGGTGTTTTCAAATGACTCCTACAACGTTTGCATGTAGATACCTCTCGTAAAATTGGACAAAATGATGTGAGGATTGAGGGGTCCAGCCTATTTACTTTTCGAATTACAGGGTGATAAAGTTTTGAAAAATTGAATGTTTTAATTCGATAACTTTCTAATGGATGAATAAATTGATTTGACATTTGTCAGGTTCTTTTTAAATGTGAAAGGGCATATTTTGGTGGAAGAATATTTTTCAATTTTTGATCCAGTGGTGTACATTTGGAAGAATGTGTCACCTTTCCCCTCCCATTTTTTAGGCAACTGATATTTGAAGCAATTTTTATTCAATTTTGTATTCCTCAATGGTTTTGACGTGAAAAACAAATAGCCTATACGTATCAAAAAATTTGAAGTTTTCAAGATATTTAATTTTTCAAAACATTAGCACCCTGTAATTCGAAAAGTCAATTTTACGAGAGGTATCTACATGCAAACGTTGTTGGTGTCATTTGAAAACACCCTGTATTTTTCATGGGTCGAAAGTACCCAAATTTGAGATTTTTTGAACCCTAAAAAATTCATATCTTTGGAAATATCAACTTTATCGTGAAAAGTCGTGGGACCTTTTTTGGTATTCCAATAAAAAATATAAAAAAAATTGTCTGGTTGAAAAATAACAATTCCTTGTAATTGTTTAAACAATTTCGGTTTAAACAATATGGCATCGGGCTGCCCCATGGCAACATGTATTTATATCATCAGTAGGGCAATTTGAAGAGGATCGCATGAAAAAATTGAGGTGGAATAGTTTTCGGTACTCATACGCCGATTCCTCCTAGACTAGTATGAGTTCGATCTCCTGATCCAGTCTCCACGAGTTAGCCGTTCACATTTGACGCGGGCGAAAGCTAGCTGTCACTCGATACAACGCCAAATCTGAAAAGTTACTAAATCTTACTAGATTTCCTCTGTGTGACCATGTACGCAATGCGTTAGGCGTTCCTTCATTAATACCGTATTCGACTATCTTACGCTATGTGTGTGGATACGAAAAGTGCCGTGTCAGCTCTTCTTTTTTTGTTAGGATCGAGCAATGTGATTGACGTTTCACGTTTGAAGGTACGTTATTAATCATTGAATATATTATGTTATGTTTAAGTGTAATGCTAAAAATTCCAGCTCCAAAAAGTTCAAACTTTCTCCGAGCGGTAACAACTCGTGCCATGCACATAGCCAATTAAGCGGATTTTCATGTATGACATTCGGATGGGTAATCCGAACATGGAAAGCTGCACTGCACTGTAAAAAATCGAGCTGGGTGCGCACCAGTGCACATATTCGAATACGCTATAAGTAATGCTTAAGCTGCAGCGGTGCAACAAGCGAGACAAAAGGCGAGACAAAAGGCCTACTTAATTTCCAAACGGTGGAAGCGGAAATAAAAGTCAGAGTTAACAAAAGTCATGCAGTATTTTATAGACAAATGTGTGACAATGCAGCGAAAATATTGTTATTTTATCAAAAACTGAATGAAATAAAAGCGGCATAATTAGCGCCGTAATTCAAATATGGTAGCCAAAAACTCAGTCTTATTTGGTTGAACCGATTTGGCATCAGAGGGAGCTGACTGAATCAGTATCACTCGAGTGATAGGTATATATCGAGAGGATAGTTTCCGATATGAGACTCTAATTTTCCAATCCAGTGTTGCCAGAACGGATACAATTGTATCAGATTTCGTACTCTCGATAATCTAAATGTACAGTGGTACAACGTGTGTAATGCAATAATAATAGGTCTGTTCGTAGAGCAGTCACAAATGGTTGGAAACTGGACGACTCATGCGCAGAGTCTTTTCGTGAACGGTTTTTATTCACTGCGCATGAGTCGTCCAGTTTCCAACCGTTTGTGACTGCTCTACGAACAGACCTATTGGCTTGTTAACTTTTAATAGCGAAAGTATTAGTTATACACGAACGACTTCAAAGCGTTTTTCATATAGACAATCAAAGATCTCGCATTATATCTTCTCTTTATAATAATAAATCACATTAAGCTAAGTTAGATGTTTAAAAGTGATTTCATTTATTTATATTGATTGAATGTTGTTTGTTTTTGTAGGTTTGAGTAAAATTAAAGGATTTGTCATTTTTTTTTTAATATTTTCGGTATTTAGGCTAAGATCTGGTAAATAATTTAGGCAGTAGCTGGCAACAGTGTTCTTGTTTTCGTTCCAGTTTAGGATAGGATAGAGTTGCCTGTGGTTTTAAAAACGTAAAACAAACATGACGTACATACGGAGGAAAAAAAAGCGTCATACAAAATTTATATACAGTGTGGAAACCACTTATGGAATAACATTCTTTATGTCATTATTTTAGAAAATTATAAAATATGCCGAGACTCGTCAACTTTTGAATTGAGTTGTGCGTTATGTAAACATAAATGTAAATGTACAGGGTGACTCACGCAAGTATGCCATAGTTGGTGTTTTTTTCTATGAAACACCCTGTATATTTGCATATTTTTGAAATCCTCTTAATGAACCGATTCCAAAGAACTAAATAATGTATGGTCAATTATGGATTTTACAGGGTGAAATTTTAAAATTAATCATTTATTACACTTGAAATATTGGTACTTTTTAAAATTAGCTAAATATGGATTTATCAAAAATCAAATTTTGGATAAAACCATATCCTCTCCCCATCTTGTGGTTTTCAGTGGAAGCTGAGGTTCATTATTTTACCGTAGTGGCTAATAACGGAGCCTTAAATAGTTTTTGGCTTATATAAAATGAAAAAATGCATAATCTATTTGATCAGCCTGCAATACAAACTATCAGGAAAATAGTTATTTATGTATTAAGAGCGAAAAGTGATACATTATTGTTTGAGAGTAATGGTTAAGAATGCAATAATGTCCGTTTTTGCTCGTAATACATACAACATTTTTTCTGCAATCACTCAATTGTAACTATTAAAAACAAATAAAAAGTAGAATTCCTGAAAACTTTTAAAATCTCTCAGTTTAAATATGTCATTTTGAATATGTTTCAAACTTTTATATCTGTCACTGCCAATACAATTGTGTTTGTATAGTATCGATTGTTATGAGCAACGAGCGTTTTGCCATTTTTTACGCTCGGCGAGCGTAAAGTAACTCTCCTCAAGAAACGTCAACTTTTCGTTGTCAATGGCAAGCGAAAAAGCCTACTTTTCAATGTGATTGTAGAAAAAATACTTTTCCGGTTGAATTTCTTACAAATGTACAAAATAATTGGAAGCAAATACTCAAAACAGAAGGATAATAATTATGCATACTGAGGTCTTTTGTTTTGTGTGTAATGTGGAATCGATTGCGTTGCGCCCTAAATTATGGCGACGACGTCATGTCAACGGGAAAGTTATCGTCTCGTCGTCCGCGTTTCGATGAAGGACGAATGGGAATGTTACCATGACGACCGGCGTTATTTTGCATGATGTTGATGCTCCCAAGAGTCATTTTGGTTACATTGCATTGTTTACTGCAAGTGATATGAACGAGAGGTCGAATTTAATAGCGGGAATGTTCATTAGCACAATTTATAATCGAAAAAAGAATGGAAATAAAGAATCTTGTCTTAGAAAGTCGACATGATATAACAACAAACTGACTGGAAGAATAACATCACAATACCAACATTAAGGACTATAAATACCATCGTTTCCGATGTTGTACAGTACCTAGTCGATGAGCAATCAACTTTTGATTTTGTAAAAATGGAGATTTTTTTCAAAAAAGAAGAGCACTTATTTCTCGAGAAAAATAGAAATAGCGTGTCGAACATATCTGTCGAGAAATATGAATTAAAACTTGTGGAAACTGGATAACATTAAAGAGGCTCTGAACTGGTTGTAATAACAATGAATAAAAATAGTTCTTCAGGCCTATCTCATTTATCAGAACTGAATTAGAAGAAAATCGAGTAAGTTAGCAACTGGTATATCATTGACTTTCTAGATATCTTCTGTATGCTCTTTATTCATTATTCTTTTTGTCAATCATTTAGGGAAATTAAACCACAACCTTTTTTATATTTTTCAATTCAACGTTTCACTGGGGTTCCAGATACCATTATCAAGAAACATTAAGTATTTTTAAATTCTGGGGGTCTATTCTCAAACAGTGACATTTTTTGTCGCAAGCGAGATTTTACTTTTTTGTATGCATCCTTGATTGACAAAAGTATAATCTCGCATGCCGACAAAAAATGTCACTGTTTGCGAATAGACCCCCTGGTCTCTACCTAACACTAATGAAATAATTCTACAATTAGACAATCAATGATATTTTGAATTAAGACTGCAAAAAATTTGTTGGCAAATGTTCAAGGTCCATTCACAGTAGGTATATCATATTATTGATAAAATGTAAAATTATATCATTTGTATTACATTCTAAGCATATTATTATAGCATAAAAGGAATGAGATACAGTGAAATGTACGAAGCGTAAAAAAATGGATAGTAAAATCTTACGATAATTTGATCTAATAATAATGAATTCATAAAAGAGAAAACTTTTTGCGTCTTACTCTATGCATATCTCAATTTATTTATTATTATTATTATTTTTTGTACTTCTCCACATTTTGTTGTATTAGCTCTAGAATTGTTATTAATATGACCTCCCATTAATATGACCTCCCATGACCTTCCTCCGAACGTGTGACGTAATTTATGAATAGTTATTTTTGTTTTTCTACTTAATGTTTAACTTTTTCATAATGATCCGGTTTTGATAGATGTTTCATTCTTACTTCTAACAGTGTACGATCAATTATTTTAACTCAGCCGTCTTATAGGAACTACCCTCCAGACATTAGACCCTATTCTGTGATGTAGGGGTGGAATGTTGTAGTTATTCGGTAACAATGTGACGGTTCAATGGGATGTTGCTGCACTGCGATAAAGATAGAGGTGAAGTTCTTTGAGGAAACTCCTTCTGCTATTGTGTCACACATTTCTATAAAAAAGAATAGGAAGCTGTTTGAAATCAAGACAGGATTTGTTCATTGAAACTTACAGGTTGGATACAAATGATTGGAAGTATTCAAAGAGTCTAAAAAAAAGAAGAAAGTTGAGTCGAAGATTTTCGTGAAACTAAGAATAAATCACAAAAGCGATGCAAAACCAGCAAATAAATGTCAAATCAGATTCACAAAAAAGTGACGTCACGCGCCTCTAAACGGTGTTTGAGCTGATATGCTAATTTTTTGTATGATTATTTCCACTAAACCAAATAAATGAAATATATATTAAATTTATACCAAGAATATTCAGCTGTTCACGCGAGCTGTAGATAAATATGAAACGTGAACCAGCTTGCTGACAAATAACTCAACACAAATGATGGCTGTTCAGAACCAGATTTACGTCTACGCAGCATGGCTGCCGAACGAGAGCTTATTTACCCGACTAGACACAAACGTTGTCAAATTTAATTTATTGAATCTCACCACTCCCCAAATTTAGTAGTTGAGGTGCGCATGCGTCCAAGCAGCCTTTAACCTTCTATTCGATGTGACTGAATGTGAGTACATTGGCACACTTGGTAGGGTACTGAGCTTACAACTCAGAGGTCGTAGGTTCGAATCCCGGTTAGGACCTGGGTTTTTCGTTTTTTTTTAGTTTTCTATTTCTTATTTTCTGATATTTTATACATAGTTACACTTTGATCACACAGGTGGTGCGAGAGGGGAAATATGTCTGTGAGCCCCCTTAAGGGGCATCTACCAAATTCGACCTTGCACAATTATGCTTTGTATATTTTTTTGTTTCCCTACGTCCTCACGTTTAAGTTCACATAACGAAAATTTTATTAGAAATATGAAAGCTCCGCAACATGTAGGTAGCCAAGCGGTCCAAGCGGATTTTGGTTCACGTACATCGTCAGTACTGAACTGGGAGACCGCCGAGACCGGCAAGCGTTGTATCAACAATGGAACGGCACGCGACTACCGAAGCAGAGAGACAATGTCAGTCATAGAAGGATAGAAAAGCGAGAGATAGATTTTTATCCGATATTTTAGTGGTAGCAACCGAATTTCAATAAGGAATTGTACGGTCATAAGTAATTTGAGGATTCTGAGATTTTTATGTAGTATTCATAAAGCTTCAAATTAGACCCTTTATAAATTAGTTTTTCCATTCAATCCATATTTAATTCTTTACAAGGGCTTGAACTTTGCTTAATATGTGTATTTTTCATATTTTTTTCAACAAAATTTGGTTAGCATTTCAAAGTTTTTATTCAATGAGAACTCTAAGTTCAACATTAATCTACATGATATATTTTTTTCTTAATTTTCAATACATCCATTACTCCAAAATTCTTTGCCAAAAATACTTCGATATTTTGTCAAATCGCTGCCGATAGATTCCCCTTAAAACCGTAATTATTCCCTTAACAAGGAGAAAAAAATTACAGCGACTCCGCCAGCCAATTTTAGGCGACGTGAGCATTCCTTTTGCGACGGAGGTGAAATATCTAGGAGTAATCTTAGATAAACAGCTCACCTGGAAGGCCCACTTGGAAAGAGTTATTAACAAAGCCAGATTATCCCTCTGGAATCTCAGGAGGATATGTGGAAAATCGTGGGGTATGAACCCCAAACAGATTTACTGGATTTACCAAACAATGGTCAAGCCAATGGCCACGTATGGCTCAGCAGTCTAGCGGACCAAAGGTCTGAAAAAGACAGCTAAAGCAAAGCTGCAGGGCTTCCAGCGAATAGCATGCCTGGCCATTACTGGAGCATTTCTTCCGCACCACCGGTGGCTATTGAAGCCCTCCTGCAACTAACTCCTCTCCACATTCATTTGGAGAAGGAAGCCAGAGGGCAGCTAATAAAATGATGTCAGTGGAGAGGCAAATAAATGGAGAGACTTTGAGGGATCACCCAGGATTGATAAGGGAAATGAAAAATCACCACATTCTTGGGATGCCCTCGGATCTTTCTGTCACAAAACTTCACGTGGACAAGCCCTTTAAGGTCCTCATTCCCACGAGAGACCAATGGGATAGCGAAGAAATCTCCTTCCTAGAAACGGACTACGTGATTTACACTGAACCGGAAACGGGGCTGGAGCGGCGGTCTTTAGCAGGAAAACCAGAGTTGAAACCACAGCCAATCTGGGCAGGTATGCTACCATCTTCCAAGCTCAAGTATACGCCATTGAACTGGCCGCAAGAGAGCTGACGAATCAACCTGTTGCAAAAAAGAACATATATATACACATCCTGTCAGATAGCCAGGCTGCTCTTAAAGCACTGAGCTCGAACAGGATAAAATCTTAGATGGTATATAACTGTCTACAATCCCTTTGAAACACTTGGCAAGGAAAACAGAGTAATATTGACCTGGGTGCCGGCGCATAGAGGAGTGGAGGGCAATGAGGAGGCCGACACTCTGGCAAAAAAGAGATCAGAGACTTTATTTATCGGACCTGAATCATTTTTTGGCATTGCCGAAAGCACTGCTAGATCAGCCATGGATACCTGGGCGGAGAGGAAAACCTACACGTACTGGGCAGACATACCAGGGCTCTTTCACTCGAAGGCGTTCATATACTACCCCTCGAGTACAAAAAATAAGCAGATCCTGGAATTGAGCAGAGCAAACCTACGCATTCTGACTGGACTGCTTCAGGTCATTGTAGACTAAATTACCATCTACTGCGATAGGCATGATAACTGATTTTGAAAAACTGCTCCACGATGCTTTCACGTACCTATATACTTTATCTACAATAAATGTTATTTCTGTAAGAAGAAATTCGAATTTTGAAAATACATTTCAAATTATGCGCCAAAACGCTAGAATCGTAATGGCGTCTGTCTATGATATCATCAATTCGTAAATACCATTTATAGGTGATCCTTGTCTATGAGTTATCTATGATCTGTGTCCTGTGGTAAAATCGTCAAAGTCAAGCTTCAAACACTTGACAGCTTACAGGCTGAAAGTTTTTGTAAACAACCATTGAATCATTTTGTGCGATTAGTAGTAATAACCCAAGGACATTGATAATTGTTCGAAAATATTTTATGACAGATTTCTAAAGCTTGTTGCTTGGAAATAGACTGACGCCGCAGGCGGAGGAAAGAGAGAGAAAGAGAGAAAGTTGTCATAAAATTTTTGAGCATTTATCAATGTCCGAGGGTTATTCGGATAAAATTTTTTTCGCTTATTATAGAAAAAATACACTGAAACAAATCGTGATATTTCAAAATATTAAATAATTGAAACTTCAAAATCGAAATAAATCTATATGTGTCCATAGCAACGTGAAAATAGCCCATGGTCTGTTATCAGTGTTATGTTGACATGATTGGGTGAAATTGTTCATATGATGAAAGATGAGGAAATTTGATTGGTTCTTTGAACTCTCAAAAAATTTTCATAGAGATGAATCCTGATGTGTATCGATGGTTTGCGGTTCCACAATTTAATTCAAAGCAGATGTTCGGATCATAGATATTTGCGAAACTACGACGTCACTCTCATCTGATTGGTATTTTGAGATAAGATGGAGTATGGTTAAATTTTGTGCTTATATTTTTACTAAAATAAATGTGATCACACATGTAAAATAAAAATAAGTGATTTTTTTAGAATCTCTGTATCTTATATAATTATATCAAATCAATATTTTAGTGATTCTTATTCATGCCTATTGATTTTGGATAAACTTTACACATATGCACAAACAACTGCTGTCGAAGTGTAGGGTTGTGTGGCGTAACGTACCGTGGAGTGCAGCTTGGTTATATGTGGTCTGTGAGTGCAGCTAGTGGGTATCTTCAAGATAAGACTGTATATAACTGTCGTTGTTGTTTATATTTCCCATTGTCAAAAACATTGTACATCATCTTGGTAGAACCTGCTTATAGTGGTATCTGTCAGTCGGATGCTTTATATGTGTAGTGTGTAGTTGAATCTGAAATGCTCTGCTGATCGGCCCATTCTGGTTTCCTCAAAATAACTACCTTAATTTAAGCAGTATTTACAACGACTAAAGACATGACAAAGGAAACCCAAGTATAATCTGCATCATACTTGACATTTTAAACAATGAAAATCTATACTTAAAACTATAATTTAGAGAAACGCACACAATGGGTGATTGATTATCAAGAAGAAATGTCCAAATAGGATGCATAAAAAGTACTGAAACCATAAAGTTTAAGCCACGTATGGCGGAAGTTAAGGATGCCCAAGGGAGAAGGCGATAAAGCCGTAGGAAACAAACGATTGCAATAAAAATATGTCAGATGTGCCCAGTTCAGCTTTTATAACGGTTATCCACAAAAAAGTTGTTTTTAAATTGTATGTTCCAATTGCAATTGCAATTTTTTCTTCAATGCTATGTGGTATTCATGCAAAAAATATACTCTGGAGTCCGCGAATGTGGTGAGAATAAACAGTGTTGCCAGTTAGTATCTTCGTTAAATAAAGCATAATGTTTTGTGCATTACAAAATTCGCATTGTAAACACAATCAGTTATGGTGTCAAATCTCTTTCATACCATGGATACAGCAGGCCATCTAGGGAATGGTGATAAAAACTGTATCTCCAATGAATATACCTTATGAAAATTTTTGCTTATACAATGTCCGCCATAAAGTTGGAACCATATGGGAATTTTTTTT
>CAJUYI010000230.1:61255-79388 GCA_910591695.1 Galerucella pusilla | reverse complement strand
AAGACTGTTCAGGTAGCCGTACAGGAGGATACAGTTGTACCCGCAAGTAGTGAATTTTCCACCGTGGCAAGGCTACAAGGAACCGTCGAAGAAGGAACACCGGTCATGATGGAACCATGGAATCATGATAAAGAGGTTGGTCGAGGAATCCTGATAGGAAAAGGGTTAGTCATGGCTGCCGAAGAAATACCTGTACGCATTATAAATGTAAATGACCATCCCATAACTAAAAAGAAGGAGACCAAAATTGGAACTTGCGTACCAGTGGCGTCAATAATTCATCAAACAAGAACTTCCAATGATGCCAACAATAAATTTGAACAAATGATAGCAGTGGCTGGACAATCCCTTAGCCTGCAAGAGAAGAAAAAAATCAGAGAACTCTTGCTACAATACCGATCTCTTTTCGTACCAAAAGGAGGAAAGACAGGAAGAACATCTGCTGTCAAACACAAAATTGACACCGGCGACGCTAAACCGATAAGACAATCGGCTCGACGGCTACCACAGGCCAAAAGAGAGGAAGTGGAGAGAATTGTTCGCGAGATGGAAGAGGACAAGGTAATAGAACCTTCTACCAGCCCTTGGGTCTCTCCGGTAGTTCTGGTGAAAAAGAAGGATGGAACCACGCGGTTTTGCGTGGACTACCGGCAATTGAACAATGTTACAAAGAAAGATAGCTATCCTCTACCGAGAATCGACGATACTCTGGATACGCTGGCCGGTAGCAAATTGTTTTCTACCTTGGACCTGAAGTCTGGATATTGGCAGGTAGAAATGAATCCAGCCGATAAAGAAAAGACAGCGTTTACCACCGGATCTGGACTATGGCATTTCACCGTTATGCCATTTGGGCTGTGCAATGCCCCCGCCACGTTCGAAAGACTGATGGAAAACGTATTGCGAGGGTTGTCCTGGAAGACATGCTTAGTGTACCTAGATGACATCATAGTCTTGGGAAGGACGTTCGAAGAACATCGAAAGAATTTGGAAGGTGTCTTCAAAAGGTTGCAAGCTGCCCAACTGATGCTCAACCCCAAGAAATGTCAACTATTTCAAAACAAAGTCAATTATCTAGGCCATGTAGTCAGCAAGGATGGTGTAGCTGTAGACGAAGAAAAAGCTGCTACCGTACGAAAGTGGCCAAGACCCACCGACAAGCTCCAACTTAGAAGCTTCCTTGGACTCTGTACATACTACAGGCGATTTATAAAGAAGTTTGCAGATATCGCTTAACCCTTGACACGACTTACAGAGGAAGCAAGGGAGTTTCGCTGGGACGAAGACTGTCAAACTTCGTTCGAAACCTTGAAAAAGCACTTATACTCGGCAATTCACTACCAGAGGGAGAATTCATACTAGATACTGATGCTAGCAATGTTGGAATTGGAGAAGTGCTATCACAGGTTCAAGGAGGACAAGAGAAAGTTCTGGGATATTTTAGTAAAGTTTTTTCCAAACCAGAACAAAACTACTGCGTCACAAGAAGAGAGCTCCTAGCAGTAGTGAAGTCCGTGGAGCACTTCTATCAGTATCTGTTTGGGAAGAAATTTGTGATTAGAACCGATCATGCCGCACTTAAGTGGCTTATGCAATTTAAGAACCCTGAAGGTCAAATCGCCAGATGGATCGAGCGGCTCCAAGAATATAATTTCACCATTGAGCATAGAGCCAGAATAAGCCACAGAAATGCAGACTCACTCTCTAGAAGACCATGCCCAGCAGAGTGCTCTCACTGCACCAAAACAGAAGCTAAGGAAGCTACCATTCGAAGAACAACGGTGACCAGCGACGAATGGACACCGGAAAAGTTGGAAGAGGAACAAGAGAACGATCCCGACTTGAAGAAAATCCGACATTGGAAAAAGGAAAACTTTCGACCTACTTGGCAGGAGATTTCAAGGTACTCGCCAACGATGAAATCGTATTTGGGCCCAGTGGGACTCGCTGGTTCTGGAAAACGGTTTGCTACAGTGAGTAATCGAGAACGATGAAGGTTCCGAAAGTAGAAGACAGTTGGTGATTCCAAGAACAAGGGTAGCAACAGTACTGCGGAAATTACACGACAGTCCGTCAGGAGCACATCTAGATGTGAAGAAGACCCTCCAGAAAGTGCGAGAACGGTTTTATTGTATGCACAGTTCCGAAGATTTGAAGGACTGGTGTAAGAAGTGCACTACCTGTGCTACGACCAATGGACCACAAGGAAGAAGAAAGGCTCCTATGAAGCAGTACAATGTCGGAAGCCCCTTTGAACGCATTTCCCTGGACATTGCCGGACCGTTTCCACCGACAGCAAATGGCAGCAGGTACATTTTGGTGGTGATGGATTATTTCACAAAATGGGTAGAAGCGTATGCCATTCCAAACCAAGAAGCTACAACTGTTGCCGACGTGCTTTTGAATCAGTTCATTTGCCGATATGGAGTGCCCCTGGGAATACACAGCGACCAGGGCAGAAACTTCGAAAGCCAGCTGTTCCAGGAAGTTTGTGAAAAGCTCGGCATAAAGAAAACGAGAACTACGGCTTTGCATCCACAGTCGGACGGAATGGTAGAGCGAATGAACAGAACTCTTGGCAAATACCTGTCTAAAGTAGTATCTAACCATCAGTGAGATTGGGACCAATATCTCTCGCTATTTGCGATGGCCTACAGATTCGCCATCAATGAGTCTACCGGCCAAACACCAGCAAAAGTTCTGTTCGGACGCGAAATGAGATTACCCTGCGACCTTGAATTTGGATGCCGACCCGGAGAAGACATAGCTGGTGAAGATTACGTGACCCAGCTGAGAAAAAGAATGGACGACGTACACGAGCTGGTTCGATCAAATCTCCAGATCGCTAGCGATAGGATGAAGAAAAGGTACGATACGCAAGCTACAGAAGGAGGTTTCCACGAAGGAGACAAAGTCTGGCTGCATAACCCAAGAAGACAAAAGGGTTTGTCTCCAAAGTTGCAGAAAGCTTGGGACGGTCCGTACCTCGTGAAGAAACGAATCAACGATGTCATCTATCGTATCAGCAAGATCCCAAACGGAAAGCCAAAGGTGGTACACCGTAACCGATTAGCGCCATTCGAGGGTGACCACGATGAGGAAGTAAACCAGCTTCAAGAAGTAGCCGATCCTGCTTTCGTAGAGTTCATGGGTGCTTATGGTGGTACCGGAAAAGCAAGATTCGGCGTCACCACTGAGAGACGACAAGACATGCTTACCGTTCCAGAGGAATACTCACTGGCAATAAACATCCCTGCCAGCGTAACCGATGCACGCGGACTGGCATCTCTGTTCATAAAGAAGAGTGGCGCCCGACGTTTGCAAAACCAGTTACCAGTACCAGGTAAAGCTCTGAAGCTGCAAGATGGCTCCCGCTACAATTTCCACCTAGTGAC
This sequence comes from Galerucella pusilla, assembly GCA_910591695.1. Classification (NCBI taxonomy): domain Eukaryota; kingdom Metazoa; phylum Arthropoda; class Insecta; order Coleoptera; family Chrysomelidae; genus Galerucella; species Galerucella pusilla. The sequence continues at coordinate 75,993 of CAJUYI010000230.1, read as the reverse complement.
GAGAAACACCTTCGACGAAAGACCAACGTACGAGGATGTCTGGGAAGCATTACGAGGCTCGAGGAAGCATGTACTTGAATTGGACGTGCATAGGCTAGCCATGCCCAAGATTGAATGTAGGCATTTAGATTGGCGAATAATCCGTAACATGGTAGAAGTGATCTTCAGAGACACCGAAGTGCAGGTACTAGTCTGCGGCCAAGCACGGGAGACACAGCCAACAGAGAAGACGGTCGCATGTTACTGCATTAATGTGCTCAATTAGTGCCCCCAGTGAAATTCCATATGATACGACTATGGCTCCTCCGCCTTATTATCGAGAATGATCTGGAATACGTAACATCTAGAAAAACCCAGCGCATCCACCAGAACTCCGAGTTCGAGAGATTTCTAGAACTACATACGTGCGAGTATAAATAGGCGACGAGCATCGCAGTGGAGTCAGTTAGTCAGTTAGTGTTGATACTGAAAGAAATCAATCGCGCCTCGATAAAGTGTTTATTTAGTGACTCTCATATAAATTATAGTTAGTGTGTGTGTATTATATAAATTAAAAATAAGGAATGTATTTGAATATAAATCTGTAAATATAAATTAATTGTAAATATAAATTAGAATAAACGTTACAATACGTTAAAGAAATATGGTTTAACACCTGGCCCTCCTTACCGCAATACTCTTAACGTGATCGGTCAACTACTACTACCAACCATACTGACTGTTGATGCAATTCCCAACTCGCATACATTTGTTTACCAATCAGTCATGGTAATGAATTATTTATTAGGACATGGTAGAATAAATGCATATTTATTGGACAAAGTCGATTATATTCTTATTGATCTGTTGGGTATACAACATACAACTGTGTTGTTGCTTGACGATCGTTTCACGCTTTCAAATCTTAAGTTACTATCGACAAGGTTAATTAGAGGGCAAACGAAACGAGTACCATAACGTGGGTTTGTTGACGTGTTTCTGGCCAGCTGCGAGTTTTATTTTAATCACAGGTTACAGTAGTTAGAGTTTTATCCTATAAAAACAAAACACTAAGGAAATAACGAATACATGCATTCCCTTATACTGATACATTTCATAGAAAAAGTACCTGCTGTAAGTAGTTGTAGTAAAAAAAGTTTGACAATGTTCAATAAAATTGGTTATTTTAGACCATTTTGAGATTAAACATGAGCGCTTTCAGACGAGACACTTTGTCTAATAGTGTCTGAAAAGAATCGCACGGCCAAAAATACATTAATATAAATATATACGCATTCATCTGTGTCTCGTGTGAATACGTCTATTTATATTAATGTATTTTTGGCCGCGCGATTATTTCCAGACACTAGTAGCAGGCCACAAAGTGTCTCGTCTGAAAGCGCTCTCAAGAAACTTGGTGAATACTTTGAAGTTGTAATTAGAAAATGGCGTTCAGTCGATATAAATTATACACAATAAACTGCTTATATATTACTCGAAAATATAAACATGCATACTATTAGATTTATGAACTACTTTCATAACCATCCAAATTAAGAATGCCTTAAAATAATCAGCCCTCGACCGGGTCGAGTTGAGCTTTTTCTTATCGTCTTCCTTATTCACCCTCCTACCCGTTTCTTATCTGACCCAGCATTATACCAGCATTTCCACACGTCTCAGGTTGGATATATAGGGAAACTTTTAATAATTGACTACAGGCGAGAGTCTATAAAGTGCCCAAATGACAATTCAAAAGTGGAAATCATAATACTTGAGAAAGAAGGCACGGCAATCTTTTGAAAGCAGCAATTTTACTTTACGCTCGAAAAACACTAAATCATCCCAAAGGAGGCAGTCAGAAAAGCGAAAGACCAAAAAAACACTCTTTAAGTTCAGTTAAATGTGGAGATTCTATAGTGGTTCTTGCTAAAAAACTATAAATATGGCCGTACCTTGAAGTTGAACGCTGTCTGTTTTGTTAAGGAAAATAACACATTCGTGAAGAAACTATTAATCGCCTTAGCATCACTATAATGCATCTGTTTAAACATCGTTGCTTTGCCAAAAACCGCAACTATGCCTCAGTATCCTTATTTACCGGACCTGCTACCCTGCGACGGAAAATTCAATTGAAGTAAGAAGTAACATAAACATCATTGCTGATGATTTATTATTCAGAATTATTTGATGTAGCCATTGAAATTCTTTTAATGTAGACGTTTGTTTCAACAATGGACCAATTTAATATACCTAATACAGATATGGAAAAAAGTCAAAATGAATTCGTACATCCTAAAACAACAGTTGAAATTCGTAACAAAGACGAAACAATAGTTATTTATGATATGAGTGTTAAAAGTGAGGTTTTATTTTGTGAGTGAAAACGTTTCTGAAATGAGCGGAGCGAATTGAACAATTTCACGAACAAAATAAAATCACTTTTAACACAAATACCATACAATGTTTTTTGTACAACTTCCCTATTTTGATAATGAAACGAGCGAATTTGCAATGACAATAAATTCAAAATGACTTTTAGTATTCAAATAATCAAAAGATTGTTGTGAATGGCAGACGTTTACATAGCAGCGTGCTAAAAATATTTTTAACAATCGTTTTTAACATTGTTTGCTATCATTAAAAGTGTCACTTTTAATGACAGTTGTACAAAAAAATTATTAAGTTCAATAATATCCCTAATTTTTTTCCAAGTGTGAAGTTGATAACTCACTTACCAGTTAATAAGAGAGATGAAGATGACACTTACCTGAAAAAAAAAATCACGTTGAAAATTTTTTTTCCACATTAATACAAAATATACTTTTTCTACGACCGTGCGTTTTAACCCACTCTACCGCACGCATTTTAGCTTTGAAAGTGTCACTTTCCCGCACTAGTGAGGGAAAGTAAAATTATGCAAAATTTGACCCTATTAGATAGTTTATAACTATTGTTACAACTATTGTTACAACAGATGAATAAGTAGTCCATCAAATGAAATCTAAATCTTTTCTAGCTTTTTGTTGCATTTTTAATGTTTTGAAATTATAAAATAATCAAGATATTTTGATATAACCCTGTACATTCTTTAAAGTAGGGTCACAAAACAATTATCAAACCACCCGGGTTTGATATAAGAAAAATATATGAAATAAAATTCTTTCATCTACGAATTACTTAAAACCGTTGCCCTCACCATGATCGTCATCTTTATGCGACTTTCAACCGATGCCATCCTCATCGACGTCATCTACTTACCAGTGAGCACCAAATAACTCCACTGGACCGGCAATTTTAAGTCATTTACAGAATGCAACAAATTGTGTTTTTTCAATATAAATATTTCCAATAATAATAATTTATAATGATAATAGTTTTTGGTTTAAGTTTTGTATATTACGTATGTTGAAATAAAATAACTTTTGAAAAATGGGTTGGTACACTTTTTTGGATATACGGTCGTAGAAAAAATAATATTCCCAACTCTTCCGCTTGCCCGAACTCCGCTCCGCGTCGTTCGGGTCAACTGCAGTCGCGTGCGGGAAAGTATCAATTTCCGCACTAGTTAGGAAACAACACTACGAGCATAATACGGGAAATGGAGAATAATATATCATACTTAGATAGTAAGTATGTTCCTTTTTTTTTCCTTTTTTTTGTAAAGGCTTCTGAGGAAGAACAGTTTTACTGATCAGTAGTCCTTTTGACCAAAATTATACTATACTATACTTATTGTAATAATCAGATTATTATTTTTTGTTTATCTTGGTCAATAAATCTATTATTATTATTATTATTAAATAGACATAAAATAAGTAGATGAAAAACAGACCATATAACCCTGTTTAATTAGGAAGTGCAATTCAATGTCTGCCGGGGAGATTAGACCAAGAAGTAGTTGTTGCTTCTTAGCGAACGATCTCTGTTATTTGAAAAGTAAATTTCAAAAACTTCATAAGGCATAATAGTAGTATCAAACTATTATCTTTGACTTTTACTGATAACACGCTTTACTAAAATATGATAATTTTGACAGAAAACTGTAATTAAGTGATAGTATATTACGTAACGAGTGCGGAAAGTGACCTTTTTCACACGAGTGGGTAGTATTGTACTCCCACGAGTGTGAAAAATCACTTTCGCACAAGTCATGTACACTATTTTTCCTACAACCATGCGATAATTGTAACAAATATTGTTTAATGTGATGGTGAGTGCGGAAATGAGATGAATGAAATTTAGTTGCCAACGAGTTATGTACACTATTTTTCCTACGGCCATAGATATTTAAAATGTACCTCAGGTTTTTGTGTTCGCATATGACATCTAATAATAGTATAATGAAATAAAAACGAAACAAGAAATTTATTAGAAACAAAACTAAGCACAAACGATGTAAACTTATTGCAAGAATATAAAAATTAAACTCATGAAATCGATATTAATTAATTTTCATCGATGTTTTGAATGCTGCTACTGGTCAATATTTCTATTGGTGGTTGGTTTAAAATTGTTTCTATTGGTTGGGTTACTTGTGGTTGGTTTAATATTTTTGTTGATGATGGAATTTCAGTGTCATATGACAAATCTGTAAATGAATTTTCATCGACCTTTCCATATCTGTTAATATTTTATATCGCCAACCGTCAGTAAAGCCGTCAATTATCAGATTGATTTCCGAAAGTAAACAAACAGTTTACCTTCCTCTACTTTATCTGCCGGTAAAGTAAAGTGAAATGTGGCAGGTAAAGTATTTTGACTTTGACATTCTACTTGGATATCATTTTCTGTCAGTGTCACGCTTCTCCCTATTACTGCTCGATAATAGTTTTCTTGCGATTTATTTATAACAAATTATTGTTGGAACTCCTTTGACTTCAGGAATTAACTTTTATAATGCTTCAGGGTGTACCTTCAATTTAAATACCTATAACAAATAATAAGTGGATTTGTTCTATATTTGCTGTTTACTTTGTCATAATAAAATGCAATGAAATATACCTCAGTTTCTTACATTCTGAATTCTGAGCAGTAGGCGATAAAATTTTGTATGCACCACGTCAGAAAAGTGTCTTTATCGGACTCGCCTGTTATTCGCCTCGCTTCGCTCGTCTCATAATTTCAGACTCGTCCGATAAAGAATCACTTTACTGCCTTGGTACATAAATAACTATTATGAACGCTATTTGGTAAAATGTTAGCTCGCGTTTGACAGTTTTGTACAGGAATCCCTATGTCGCATCTTATGAATAACACAGTGTATATTTTTTACGATCCCGCGATAAATTTACGAAATATGATGGTTTTATTCATTTGAAAACATCAATATTTGTACCTACAGCATATGATTATTTTTAAAATAATCAGTTTGTAGTGCAGTTAATGCAGTTAATCGAATTCATGCGAAACGTGCGAAATGATATCACACTAGCGCACGGTGCAGTGGCAGTGCCACCTGAAAAAATAATATACTGGCGTTGCTGAAATAAAAAAAGAGAATTTTTGGAAATTTAAAAGTGAAATTTTTTTGATATATAGAAAATATATGAATTGAAGAAATAAAAATTGAATACGGAAGTGTAGAATAATGGATTTATAAATGGGAATGAAAAATAGCTTGGATAAATCAAAATATTAGAAGATATTCACTAAATTTAAATGAAAATAGGATAATCGACAAGAAGTTTCTTATGATATGGAGAATTAAAATTATACAAGGAGGAATGAAATAGGGAAGTAAATTTCAATTAATTCAAATTGACTTAAATCTCAAAACTGAAGGGTGTTTTTTTTTGTAGGGGAAAGTGTTAATTTATAATAATAATAATCAGAATAAGAATGATAATAATATACAAATACAATCATAATATCATAATAATAATTCTTCATAAATAAAATAACTTTTTTTTGCGCGATCGATCTTTTTTGTTTATTTGCAGCATCGGTTGTCTGGTTGGTAGGTTGTGTTTACTGGTTTCTAAGTCTAACACGTCGGTAAGTGATTTACTTACCGTTCAGACGTCGGTAAGTAAACTACGTCTTAGCCCTACATACATTTAAGTGCTCCTAAATAATATATTACTTCATTCATTACACAAGAGAAACAAAAAAATAAGAAGATTGATATTTTTTAAAGAACAGAATCGAACAGAACAATTTGAAAAGTAATAAATAGCATGAAAACAATTTCACCAAAATGCAAATTATATTTTAAACTGATCGAGAAGTATAAATGTCACTTTCGACATTTCGTTCATTCCGAAGAAATTTAAATTATTTTATTCGAAATTCGAATATTTCAATACAATCGCGCAAAAAATGGTATAAGCATTTCGAACGTTAAGGGTAGTACCGGTCTCCAGCAATGGAGATTGCTGTCGACCGGTAAACAACCCTTACCGTTCTCGATACTTAATATACTATTTTGCGCGATCGGTCTTTTTTGTTTGTTTACAGCATCGGTTGTAAGGTTTATAGGTTGTGTTTACTGGTTTCTAAGTCTAACACGTCGGTAAGTGATTTACTTACCGTTCAGACGTCGGTAAGTAAACTACGTCTTAGCCCCACATACATTTAAGTGGTCTTAAATAATATATTACTTCATTCATTATACAAAAGAAACAAAAAAAATAAGAAGATTGATATTTTTTAATGAGCAGAATCGAACAGAACATTATAAAAAGTAATAAATAATTGAAAACAATTTCACCAAAATGCAAATTATATTTTAAACTGATTGAGAAGTATAAATGTCACTTTTGACATTTCGTTCATTTCGAAAAAATTTATATCATTTTATTCGAAATTCGAATATTTCAATACGATCGCGCAAAAACGGTATAAGCATTTCGAACGTTAAGGGTAATACCGGTCTCCAGCAAAATTGCTGTCGACCGGTAAACAACCCTTACCGTTCTTGATACTTCATATACTATTATTTAAATTCTCAATTTGATGTATTGTAACTTATCACTGTAAAATATAACTCCATAAAATTGAATTTTTTTTGACAATTTTTATTTAAAAAAAAACTATAGAACCACGACCTGAGTAAGATTAACAGCCTGGGACAAGAAAATAAATATCCAATAAAATAAAATCAATACAATTTGACGAACCAACGTGGGGCTCAGTAAATTCAGTTTAGTAAATTTAGATTAGAGAAATTGCTTTGTGTCTTTTAAACATTTTTATTGATTGTAATCTATCTGGTAATTATCCATGAAATCATCAAATACTTGAATAATATTCTAATATAATATTTAATAGAGAGGAAGAGTGAATCAAATTTGTTAAAAACAAAAATGAAAAAAGAAGCGGTGTGAAGGAAAAAAATAAAATTGACAAAATGGAAGATAATCAACCAATAGAAAACACAGAAATGATCAAAAAGGAGACATTTGAGGAGCTGGTAAATGTAACAGAAGTGGTAGACTCAAGACAGATGAGGAAAGAGATTTATATAATGGACATGTTCAATAAGTTGATGGAAAAAATGGAACAAGGACAAAGCAAACTGGAACAAGGACAAGCCAATACGGAGAAGAAATTACAGGAAATGGAGACGACATTAGAAAAGAAATTTGAAGAGGAACAGAAAAAGTTGGAGAGGAATATAAAATTACAAATTATGAATAATTGTGAGCAAATTAGAGAAGAGCTAATAAGAGAACAGGAGAAATTTAAGATTGAAGTAATAGAAGAGATGGGTAAAGAGGTAGTTCAAAGACACGAAGAACTACAAAAACAAATAAAAGAAGCAAGAAAAGAAAATACAGAAGAAATTAAAAAGTTGAACGAATATTGGATGGAAAATATTAAAAATATACAGAGTGCAACAAAGAAAATTGATGAAAAGTTGGGGGAGCATACACAAATAATGAAAAATAATATGGAAAGTGTGGAAAGTCAGATACAAAGTAATAAGAATAAAATTGAATCAGTTGAACAGAAGGAGGAAAAATCTAAAAATAGTCAAATAGATAAACAAGAATATTTGGAAACTATAAAAAGACTGGAGGAGGTGAAGCACGAGTTAGTTGAAAAGAAGGATAATATATGGATGGTAGAGTGGGAGAAGAAAAAAGGTGAGAATATAACAATTATATCGTGTCAGGAAGGAAAAAAAAATCATAAATTTGATGACCACAGGAAAAAATAATCATCAAAAAGTATTTATGGAAATTATAAAAAATAGGGATAAAGGGATTACATGTATGGACGAGAAAAAAGAAATTATTAGAGATCATTTGAGTGAACATGCATTAATATGGTATATGAGTGAAGAATATGAGATAAAGAGCATGGAAGAATTTGAGAATAATTTCAATAATTATTTTTGGGGAATGAATAATCAACAAACAATTTGTAGGAAACAATTATATTTTGGAAAATTTGGTGAATATGAAAGTAGTAGCAAAAATACTCATACTTTAAAATTTTAGAACCAAAATTGAAAGAAAGTGGAATTTTCAAGTAGGAGGACTCCGTACAAAAATTTAAATATTGTTTTATATGAACATCCCTTAGAATTTATAAAATTAGATGAAAATATTTAAGATGAAAAATTTGTAGCTTTGTTAATAATTAAAGATAAAATTAATGGGAAAATTCATAGATACGTGGTCAGAAGTTAGTTTAATTAAAAGTTCTGTAATAAAGAATAATAAAGATTTGGTAGCAAATCGAATGAAAATTCCGAAAATTCAATTAATAATCAGTCCTATTGTAAGGTAGCTATAGTGAAGAAAAAAGTTGGTGAAATTAGATTGTGTAGATGCTAGGAATATAAACAAATATTCAATACCACAATATGAAAGTCCTTCAAACAAAAATTCAACATTTGGTAAAATCACAACTGCTGATGTATTTACAAGAATTTATTTAAAACATAGTTTTTGGTTAATACCATTGCATATAGAAAGAGTAGGAATTATACTGGATTTATAGTAAATGGAGTAGTATATAGAATACATTTTGTGTACAACCGAATGGAGTGCAAAGTGCTTGTTCAGAATTAGTACGAGCAATACATACTATATTAGACAAATATGAAGATTTGTATCACATTATGTGGATGATACTTTGATATATTCTAAGAACTATGAAGCACATAAAAAAACATATTGAAATAGTTATAGAATTAGATTTAGCTGGATTGAAAATAAATTTACATAAATGTAAGTTTTTTCAAAATGAGATAAGTTTTTTGGAATATATAATAAATAAACAAGGTGGATTCAGAAAGGGTTAAAATCATACAAGAATATAAAACACCACATAATTTAAAGACATTAAGGGGATTTTTAGGGATGATAAATTATTTCAAAATATTAATACCTGATTTGAGTGAAAAACAATAATTGTCCTTAATAGAATTATTGGAACAAAATATTAAATGGGAATGGGATCAAGAGAAAGAACAATTTTCTCAAAATTTACAAATTTTTCATCCAAATTCCATTTATAATAGATTTGCGGGAGTATTCTGTCAAAAACAGGGAGATATTGAAGTACCAACCTATTAGTTTTATATCGAGAGTAACAAAAAAGCATGAAAGAAATTATAGTGTGAGTAAATTAGAACTAGCCAGTATAATATTTTGCAAATCAAAATTTAGATTTTATGTGTTAGGAAACAAATTTACAATTGAAACAGATCATGAATCATTATTTAGTATTTTAAATACAAAATATGCTAGTAGTTGAATTAATAGACGGGGTTTATAATTGATAGAATATGATTTTGAGATAAAATATATACCTGGAAAAATAAATGTGGTTGCAGATGCAATTACTAGAATAGATGGTCAAATCAGTAACGATCCACGAGAGATCACAACCATCGTGACTGAAGTTCTAGTAGAACTTTCTTACTCCACCAAAACTCCAACTGTCTCCTATTCAGAGGCATAAAAATCACCTTCATCTTCTATCAGAAGCCATCCAATCTCAATCTCCAGCAAAAACTCACAAAACTCCAATGCACGTTAATCAACCACACACCAAACCAACCATACACTCCCTACATCCACAAAACCTTCTCTCCAGACAATCAACCTCAGAAAACTTCCACCAAAATATTGCTCCCAGAAGGAGCTTTACACCCTTCGCAATACGAATGAGATTTTATGAGGCCAAATCAAATTTCGGAAGGCCAACTCAAACTGTACTGCTCTTCTGAAAATAGCTAAAACTTTCGAGGTTAAGACCTTGGAAAAAAAGGTTCAAAATGCTACTGGAGACAACCAAGCTGTATGCATTCCTTTAAATTATACAACAACTACCAAAACCATCCAGCCCACCAGGAAACAATCCCCAAGCTTCTCCTTTGTCGTCCGTAACGTCGACAAACATATTTCTGATTCCGAAATGACTGAACTTCTAGAGTCACTAGGAATAAACTTGGAGAAAAAAAGATTGGAGAATCATCTCCAAAGCAACTAACTCACCTAAAACATATTTAAATTTAAGGAGTAGAAAAATATAGAAAAAAAAAATCAATAAAAAGTAAGGAATTTGTTGGTTAACTTGAAAATAGTTTATTTGAGTGGGTTTATTTCAGGTTAATGTATTTAAAATATTTAATTCAAAGTTGTTGATTTAGTTCAAATTAATTTTAATTAAAATATGAAAAGTTGTTAATTTATTTAAAATATTCAATTTCAATTTGTTAATTTATTGCAAGTTAACTTATTTAAAATATTTAATTGCAAGCTGCTGGTTAATAATCGCTATTTTAATTTAGATTGATTCAGTTGTGATTAAAAAAAAAGGAATAAGAGATTTTCCTATCTTAATTATTTTGGAAGGTATATAATCAAAGATGATAATTAAAGTAAATAAGACATATGAATGATTATAATAAAATGCAATGAAAGGAAGGTTCTAAAATTTAAAAAAAATGTATACAGGGTTTTTCAAAATTTCAAGAACATCCATTTCAAGGGAATTTTATAGATATGTATTAATAGGATAAGATTGATCTTTTTATAATAATGTGTCAATATATTAAGGTGAATATCTTTATAGCTGAGTACACATGACTAAAAGTCAAGAAAACATTTTTGTATTCTGTGCAATTTTAAAATAAAAATTTTACACAGAATACAAAAATGTTTTCTTGATCAATATATTAACCAAAAAATTTGTATATAATTGAACTATCAAATATGATAGATTAGGTTTGTTCGTAGAAATAATTTCCAATCGATTGGACATTTGTCAAACTTGATATTCCGTTTGTGATTCGTAGTAAATTGATTGGCAATTTTTGTTGTACGAGTGCGCATGTCAGACAGTCGCAATTTGAAGCCCGTTATCTGTCAACGACATGTGATTTTATTGTTTACCAAAGAATTTTCTTTGTTGTGAGCTTTTTGATTATTTACATATTTTTTGTGTTTTGAACGATAAAATTTGCTTACAAAGTTACATTTATTAGTTATGGCGCCAAAAACTTGTGCAATTCGTGGCTGTCATTCAAGTGATGGATGATAATAATTGAAAAACACAACAAAACTTTGATATCTATGGAGAAAAGTTTTCTGTCGCTTCTTTTTTATAACTTCGTTGTCACAGATATCAGTACATTTTCTCTGGGTGTATAATTTAATTCAGAATCTGGTGAAGTGTAACTCTTAAATATATGAATAATAAAAATTTTATATTCAAGCATCATACTTATTGTAATTTTATATCACCATTTACTGAAATTCTTTCTATTGTAAACTGATATCATAAAATATATAATCTATTATTATTGTATTGGTTTTTGGACTCACCCAATCCTACATAGAGTGCTACATAAATACATACCTGCTCACACATATAATTTCGATAACAATATAGAAAATAAGAATCATTTGGTTAAACAATAGCTCATTATTTTTAATAATGAATTGTACCTACTCCAAAAACAGAAGCTAAGACTTATATTCATAATATTTTTCACAATATTTGTCAAGCTGTTAAATTAACTTATAGTCTGTACAGAAAGTACGAGGAGTAATAAACCCTAATTAAGTATGCAAAACCTTTACAGGGAGCACCATGAAATTTTTGATAAATCTCTTACTTTAAATTACATTTCTTCCGTAAATCTAAAAACCACGTAGATCGACCCCGTATTTGTTTCAGTTGTAGCAAAGTTTAGGGTTTCTTCATTGTTAAAGGATTAGCAGATAAGCAATAACGCAATGCAGTGGTGTGTATTTTGGGAAAATAATACGTTTTCAATTATAATATAATAAAAAATAAAAAGAAATAATTATTATTGGAATACATTTATTACTTACATTTTATTCTATATCCGACTAGGAAGAGGAAGAATCTTTGTTGACATTAATAATAATAGGGTCGATTAAATCATCACAAATATTGTCAATTTTCCACATATTTGCCTCTACTTTGATAACATGCTCGATATAGTTTGTCCAATTTTCCTTACTAACATGACTTACAGCACTCTCAAACAATTTCACAACATCGTTTATTTTAAAAGTAGTATTTTTTTTCCAACTTACCCCTTTACCTGAGCCCATATTAATTCTATGGGATTAAGTTCACAATGATAAGGGGGAAGTCGAAGAACTGATATACCACGAGAAGAAGCCATTTCTTCTACAATGTAGGTTTTGTATTTATTCTTGTTCATTTTTGCAATTCTGTAAAGTTCTTTCCTTAGTGGATCTTTTGGAAACTTAATATTTTTCGAAATAAGCCACTTCAAAAGCTCTGCTTTACGCCAACGACTTGTGGGCAATGCTTCTCGTAACCGTGAATGGTAACTTGCGTTGTCCATAACAATAACAGCCCCTTTTGGAATCAAATCCAACATTTGAACAAACCATTCCTCGAAGACATCATATCTTCGTGATAGTCCCCCGTGCGTTTTGAAATAAAAGTTAATAATCCACCATCAACAAAACCTTCAGAACTTCCAACATGGACAATGATAAGTCTTTTTCCTTTTCCAGATGGTGGCTGCAAACCTAACGACAAACCTTCCACGAATGCCTGCCTTCCGCTTTTAATGTTTTCATCTTGCCAAGATTTGGAAACTGTATATCCAGCATTTATACACACACACATATATACAAAAATATATAAAATAATTATTGTTACAGATTGGTTTGTTTTCTATTATGAATAAACTGTGTTGCCTTTCTTTATCAAACTTACTAAAATTTATGTACCTCTATCACTTTTTTTTATTAAAATTAGTACATCCCGTTACCTCTGACCTAAATCGTATATTCTTTAGCATAGCTGCAACTCATTCGTTCAATACAAAATGTACCTTACGGTATACCCTCTTAAAATATATTTTGGTACGTCTATGAAATCTACTTAAATGAATGATTTATTACTTCTTGTTCTTTCTATATAGACTATAAACAATTCATAAATTGAGTTGAACAATTAAAACTTTGTCAAAATAAGTCATAAAAATAAACAATTATTATTTGAGATTCTTTGGTTTCCCTTTTTTGCGTGTATTTAACATTTAATTTACATTTTTTGAACAATTTTCTCAGTGTAACTTGATCCGTTATCTGTCAACGTCATTTTGAAGGTCACGAAATTTTCCCCCAAAAACATCAAAGGACTTACGCCGGCTTTCGTTTCTTGTTTGGCTGGTGTATTCTGTGGTACGAACGGGTGGAAAATTTTTACATCATGACAGTGATGTCTTTGATAAAAATGAACTAAATGTTCACTCGGAGAAAAGCTTGAATTATTGTCATATATATGAAAAAAAAAAATAAATGATTTTGTAATGTATGTGTCATTCTTTGGCCATCCTAATAAGAAGCCAGAGATTTATTTATATGTCCGGTATTACAACATACAAATGCAAATGATTTCAAGCACGTTTTATTTTAGAAAGAACTGACTGGTTAGCTATTTCCGTGTTTTTTTAACAATAACAGAAAAATAGTAAAAATATGTCACTTTCTACAGCATCACAATATGCATGCTCATAATAAAAATTTGATCCCGGTCAGCAAATTATTCTGATAGTTGGCAACTGATCCGAAACCGCAAATTTCCTTCTACGAACAGAGGATTTTTAAATCACCAACTGTCAAATTTTTTCTAGGAACTCTTTTTTCTTAATGCGCATGCCTCTGACGGTTTCTGATAGTTTCTGACTGTTCTACGAACAAACCTAGATGAAACCTAGTATGAAGCTACTTGTCACTTATTTTATAAGAAAATAGAAAAATAAAGCCTCATTCAAATATTAATTTTGGTCTGAAGTTAAAATAAATCAATAAAAAAATTTCAATTGAAAATAAGGGCCATCTGAAAAAATCTGCTAAAATGAATAAAGAAAGAATTTTTGGAAATTTAAGAAGTAAAAGTAAAATTTTTTTGATATATAGAAAATATATGAGTTAAAGAAATAAAAATTAAATATGGAAGTATAGAATTATGAATTTAGAAATGGGAATGAAGAACAGCTTGGATAAATCAAAATATTAAAAGATATTCACTAAATATAAATGAAAATAGTTTCTTATGATATGGGAAATTAAAATTTACTTGAATCGCTCATCACTGATAAAATTGGCGACATTTGGACATTATTACATCAAAATTGAAGGGTGTTTTTTTGTAGGGGAAAGTGTTAATTTATAATATTAATCAAAATAAGAATGATGATAATATGATTGGAACAAATACAAAATTATCATAATAATAATTCTTCAGAAGTGAAATAACTTTTATATAAATACTCAATTTAACGT
>CAJUYI010000230.1:47141-61245 GCA_910591695.1 Galerucella pusilla | reverse complement strand
CAACGATTGTGTTAATTACTACTGCTACTTTTTTAAATCTATTCAACAATTTTCGGACAAAACACGGAAGCGTTGTTGCCAAATAATAATCCGTTTCAGGGAAACTAAATAGGCGTAAACAACTATCGAGGAGCTAAAAGAATCAACCCGTTGACCCATGCATCAGCCACAAGATACCTTTAATTATAACCATCAAATAAATATACCTGGTAGGGAAAAGTTGAAGCAAAATGTACGGTGCGGACGCGCATTATCGTCCATGAAAAGAAAATTGGGTCCGATGAACGGGGCAAAAGGTATCACATGCTCATCAAGAATGGTCGTTATGTATTTTGCACCCGTCATAGAACCGCCATCCACGATAGCTAGGTCAGTACGAGCTTCGTAACTTATACCACCCCAAATCATCACTGAGCCTCCTCGATAACTTATTCTTTCTGCAATATTGCACTGAGCAAATCGCTCTCCTTGCCTCCTCCAAACTCTTTCGCGGCCGTTCGGTCATCTCGTTCGGATGTTGCCCTTCTACTACCGGAACCTGGCCTCCTTGTGAAGTTGTTGGTTTCATTGAATCGCTGAACTGCTCTTTGAACGACTAACACATCAGCTGCATAATACTGGCTACGACCATCTTGAACTAAAGCCACCGCTCTAGCTGCATCCGTCGGAGTTAAGAACATTTTATTGCAATTAGAATTAAGAATGCAACGCGTTTTGACACTACAGTATCATTAAGGTAACCCGGGCTGAAATAAATGCAATAAACAATGATTTATCTTTTAGCTTATCGGAATAATTTTTTCAAATAAAAACATGATTGCCTTTGTGATAAAAAATGCAGAACTAATATAAACATTTGAGTTTATTTCGGATATACGAGGGCATACCTAAAAATACATATGCCATACAATAACTTGAGAGTCGCAAGACTTAAAATAAATGAGAAAAAAGGAATGGATCAAATTTTTTGCACCTGAGTGTATAATAATGAGTTTATAATAATAATAATAATAATAATAACTTTATTGATTATAAATGACCTGAGAATATTCCAAAGGTAGCAGCATATAGTTTTTCCCTCAGATAGGTTTATATTTTGTAGAGCATTTACTAATGTTTCAAAATTCTGCATACAGGATATGTTTTGTTTCATAACTGTATATATCGGACACTCAAACAAAATATGAAAAATAGTTTCTTTCTCGTCCAGGTTACAAACAGTACATGTTAAAGTAGGATCTATAGTATGGGTTATACCGTTTAATGTGAACTTCATTTTAAATTGATTAACCGTACGGAGTTGAGCTAAAGTACGAGTGATCTGAATTGGAGACTTCAACAGTAAATAATTGCTTGGTTCACGTGTTGTGGTGAAAGCATTATATAGAGCCATGAAAGGGTACGCTGACGATGTAGCAATATCGGATTGGTGCAGGAAGGTATGATATTTGGAAAATAGTAGTTTTTTTTGTGCTGTTAGATGACCATAAGATAATTGATTCCATAACTGCAGTGATTCGACGTCAACAAAAAATTGTTTGATTTGGGATGCCCAATTATACTTTGTGGTAGCGGAATTCATAATACGTAGCTGTTGCTCAAAACAAAGTCTGGGATAGAGAAATTTTCCCATTTGAAGAATCTTTAGTAACCAATTTATTGTCATTTTAAAAACATTGTACGACAACTTAACTCTTCCTGTTTCTATCCGAATAACAGAGTCCGGAGTATTAACCGCTACTAAAAGGATTCGTTTTAGGAAATGTATTTGCACCCTTTCTAGTGCATCCAAATAACGAGGACCCCAAACAGAGACACTGTTAAACATAACGCTTAACGCTAGAGATTCAAATAGTTTGATTCTAGGGTACCACATGTCAATTTTTGCCTTACACATCACAGGAATGAGAGCGCCAACGGCTTGTTTACCTTTTTTTACAGTTGCAGTTGACATTTCACTGAATAAGCTAGAGGAAGAAAACGTTACACCTAAATATGTATATGTATTACTCAATTCTATGATCTCGTTCTTAAAATAAAATTTGTAGTTCGGTTTTTGGAATCCACCTTTAGAAAACCTAACAATTTTTGTTTTCTTAAGATTAACAATTAAACGATTGGTGTCAGTATATTTTTCCAACATTTTCAGTTTCCTTGCAACATCAATTTCAGAATGAGCCAGGATAACGAGATCATCAGCATACAGGAGTGTTAGAACATCATTTTTATTATCGATATTTACACCTTGAGCTCCTTGAGCATGAAAGTAGTCCTCCAAATCGGCGATAAACAGAGCAAATAAAATAGGACTCAAGGGTTCTCCTTGTAGAACACCTAAAGTTAGATCATATAATTTTGTCAAGCCGTCAGAACATTTTATTTAAACAGTGGCTTGTGAATAAAGTGTTCTTATTAAGCGAATAATTTTTGACGAGACTCCAATATTGAATAGTTTCAGCCATAATAAATTGTGCTGGACTGAGTCAAAAGCTCTTTTGAAATCGACAAAAATTGCAAACACTTTTCGGCTTTTATGTCTAATATGTAGATTAATAACAGAACTTAAAGTGAAAACATTGTCGATACACCCTCGGCCTGCACGAAAGCCAGACTGACACTCTGGCATAACTCCGCAGTTATCAACCCATAAAGATAATCTGTTTAGAATAACATTTGTGAACATTTTAGTACAGCAATTCACCAAAGCCAAACCACTATAATTATCAGGTGTATCAGATGGGCCTCCTTTATGCAACATAGACAATAAAATGTTAGACCACGAATTGGGAATTATTGAGGAATCAAAGATTGAGTTGAACAAAGAAGTTAAATATATAACCCAGTTATGTGGAAGGTTCTTGTAAAATTCGAAGGAAATGCCATCAGCTCCTGGAGACTTATTATTTTTACATTTATAAAGTACTTCATATATTTCCTGAGTTGTAAACGGAACGTCCATATAGGGGTGACCAGCATCTATAAAATCAATCGTAGAAATTGCTAGAGCAGGGTACAAGTTTCCATAGAAGTTTTCCCATACTTGAACTGGTAACACTTTATGAGTGGAACTATTTCGAAATTGTTTTACCGTCAACCAGAATTCTATGAGTTTTGTAAATTTGATAACTTCGTAATAATTGTTGATTGATATTCGATTTTCTTAGATTTAATTATATTTTTATACTCAAATTTCAGTTTTATATATATTTCTTTTAAATCTTGCGGAAAGTTTCGGTCTCGACAAGTTCTTAATGCATTGTGCATATTCCTCTTGGCAATACTACATGTGGCATCAAATCATGGCTTATTAGTCTTGAGAAAATTTGATTGAGTAGAGATTCCTTTTCAAAGAATACATACCTAGGTGAGTTGATGTTTCACGAATGGCATCCACAAGATTAGAAAAAGAACTAGCTGGGTCACGAATAAATATTGATCTATTTGAATTTTTCATACACATTTTATAAGATAGAGAAAAATCATTATTCCATTTATATGAAAAATTGGGCATATTATTGAATATTTCTCTATTGGTGTGCTTATGTAATTGATTACTATAGTTAAGAATTAAGTTGATAGGGTAGTGATCTGATAAGAAATCGTTGTCGGTAACAAAAAAATTGTCTATATCTGATAGAAATATATTATTTAACCAAACCAGATCTATAACACTTTTACCCTGACTACTCAAAAATGTAAATTTACCGGGATTATCGAGTAATGTTCTGCCATTTAAAATTGAAAAGGAATTTTCGTCCATAAAATCTGTAAGTTTTCTACCTCTTGTGTTCAAAGTAGTGTCTAAACTTAATAGTTCTTCAAGTAGATTAGAATCTTGAATTAGTTCTACTGGAATCGCTCCAATATTACCAATTCGGCTATTAAAATCTCCGCCAATAATAATCATAGTATCAGTATAGTTTTCCGAAACATCCGTCAACAAAATTTTAAAAACATCAAGCACATGTCCCAAATCAATTGATGGTTTGAAATATATGTTGCACACAATGAATTTGCAGCTAACTGTGGAAAATAAGCACATAAGACAATAAAAAGATGTGTGTAAGACGGTAACCTTAAAATAATTTCTAAAATAAATACACAATCCTCCACTTGGCCGTCCCAAAGATTTCTCTTTAGTAGCATTCGCAGTTACGTAATTATAAGAAGATAGAAAATATAATAATATAATAATGAGTTGAATATTATTAAGCAGATTGTTTGTAATAATGGTTATAATCCTAATATCATTAATAGGTTAATTCAGAAAATTAAAAACAAAAGAGAACAAAACTAGACTTATCCTTCTGAAGAGAAATCTTTTAGATATTTAGCTTCACCTTTTCTAATGGAAACATCTCTCAAAAAGTTTCAAAATTGTTTAATAATAATTAGTATATTGTTAAATACACAGTTATTATAATAAACAGTTGTGGGTTGGGGGTATTGCTGGAAACTCTTCCAACTGCATGAGACTAGCTTCGTGTCGTTCGAGCTCATTTGTTGGAGGGTGACCACTCAAACCTTGGATATTGTTTTCGTAATGAGTTTTGTCCAATTGCAAGTATGGCTCTACGGATTCAGCACTACCATATCCAGTAATTTTTATATGAGTTTGTTCGTTCATACCTTTTTAGCTCAATGTAGAGAATGGTTTGTGATTTTTTCCTTTTCAGTACTTAGTCCAATTTTTTATGCAGCTTGTTTTGTCCAGTGGATTTCTTGAAGAAGTTGGGCTGTTTGATTCCACATTGTCTTAATAACCCCTTCTTTATAATCAGAACCATTTCTTTTTTTTATGTTGAAGCCCTAGTCTTTCAACATAGCGGCAAGCTGCATTATAGTTGTATTTTTGTATAATTTATAATGACGCAGAATTCTTCGAACTGGGTCCATACGTAGCGCTTTTTTGTTTTTTTCGTATTCGTTGGTATGGTCTTCTCGGCGTTTTTTCGGTTATTCTCTATTGAAACATCACCAAATCGATTGAAATCCATGTTAATTAACAAAAATGTGACGTTAATATGACAACATTAAAAATTGGCTGTGGCAGGTGGAGGCCCCAACTTTCACTATTCGGCATAGTCCACTCAACTTGAATTCACATGAAACATTTGATGCATAAGCGTACTCCGACCATATTCATTTTTCTTGTGACGAGTTGATATTTTCTCAATTTTAACACTAAATGAGTTTGTACTCCTGCTCCTACCATTCATGCTTGGCACTCGAAGCGAGTATATTATGTTTTTTAACGCTACGACACAGCTGTTAAGATTTTTTGGTTTCATAGCTACTAGTGAAATAATAAGTAATAATACTTTATCGTTTCAAACCCACGTCGCTTGTTGCCAGATTTTTCGAATTTTGGTTTACTGTTGGAGGTGAAGATGTGGCTATTGTCACGTACCACATATTAACCATTGCTCTAAAATTTGCCGTGCTGATTGGTCCGCGACTAAACGCGGTACGTTTTGTCTAGATAGGGTCAAAAGCAGGTACGGATTGCCCTCGTATTAGAATCTATTTACGCATTTCATGCCTGTAATTGTGTGAGCTGATTAGCGCAGTTGGTAGGGTATTGGGCTTGTAACTCAGAGGTCGTAGGTTCGAAACCGGGTTGGTGCTTGGTTTTTTTGTTTTTTTTTCAAGTTTTTTATTTCTATACATAGTTACACTTTGATCAACCGGGTTGGTCCTTGTTTTTTTTTTTTTTTTATTTTATTTCAGATTTACTGATATTTCTATACATAGTTACACTTTGATCAACCGGGTTGGTCCTAGGTTTTTTTGTTTTTTTTTTTAAGTTTTTTATTTCTTATTTACTGATATTTCTATACATAGTTACACTTTGATCAACCGGGTTGGTCCTTGGTTTTTTTGTTTTTTTTAAGTTTTTTATTTCTGATATTTACATATTTATTTCACAAATGGGTTAGGTGCTGTGAGGGCAATCCGTACCTGCTTTCAGCACGGCAGATTTTAGAGGCGGACCAATCAGCACGGCAGATTTTAGAGCAATGGTTAATATGTTTTACGTTTTGCCTAAATGCGTCCGGGCCTATAGCCCGGGAAGTAGTTGCTGCTTCGTAGTTGAACAGTCATTGTCTTTGAAAAATAGGATAAATTATTATTTTGCGATATCCATTGGTAACGCGCTTTATTAAATACGATAATATTACAGGAAACTGTAATAATACTCATGTAAATTAAATTTGAAATCCGACTCTGTGTGGTGGTAGTTTCCAGCTAGGTCATAACAGCAAAGGGTCTTATTCGATCCACCGACCGCATCGTATTGGCTACATGCGAAATGCGAAACCTGCTTTGAGCTGGGAATTAATGAGAGCAGAATGGAAATACAGCTACATTTCAGCGTCGTAGTCGTCAGTAGTGTTCTTACACTGTGAAAAATAATTTCTATAAAAAAGAGATAAAGAATAAGCAAACGAAAAAACTCGCTATATATGAATAGCGGTACTTTATAAGCGAATTTCTATCGCCTCGGCTATAGTTGGACAAGATTGGGGATCGTCAATCGGATAGAGAATAATCGAATATACTAATAATTCAAAAAACATTATGCTAATTTGACTATTTCAGGATAAAAATAAAAAAGAACAAAAATGTTGACAATTATCTGTTAGCTTTAGTAACTTGATATTTTCTGGAGAAAGAAAACGCGTATATGGGCTCTAAATTTTCACAGCACAACTGCTATCCAGCGGCGGTGTCGCAGCACAAAAGCCCGTTATGCATAGTTTCGATAGTTTCGCAATTATCGAAGTCGTCAGACCTTTGCTCCTATTGTGCCTTTTAACCCACCTCAGGATAATATTGTTATCTACCGAGGCGATAGTTATATTGTGGCAATTGAGATACCGGTCAGTTTTGTTTAAACTATGCTGGTATTTTTCCCTATTCCCCATTCCTCATTTAATTTTTAGGCTAAGTGATCTGGAGTAGACTCCATATACTGGTTTTTGAGCGTATTGCATTCGCAGCATTTGACTCCGTGTTCTACTTGTGCAGTAGGCGCTTCTTGCTTCAGGCTTGTTTCTCAATCGACCCACTCCTACTTCATGGTTTACATGAGCAATCGTAACATGGCCATCTCTTACTGCTATTTTTATATCCTCCGTGCTGGTAGATATGATTATTGAACATTACTCTTCTCAAATTTTTCGTTTTAATAAGACCAGTTCTTTCCAAAATTATATATGCTACTATGTATTATGAAGTTTAGTAAACTCAACGACAGAATCATAGGTATCTTAATTGTTTTTTCCTCTATTGGGATTCTGGCTTCATAACAAATTCATTCTTTTTACTGCTTTATATTTTTTATTCACCCTCTTCTTGTGAGTAAAATCTGAAATGATTTGTGTCAATGAAAATATTCCATTTTGAGAAATTTTTCTTGGTGTACATCCACAGTGATTAGAGCGTGCAGCTGCAGGATTTCGTGCCCTTGTAAAGGGTTATTGATCAATGATTATGTCGTACTCCTGCATAAACGCATTCAAAGGGGATCAGGCCGTTCAACCCCTGAATTTTACAGGCACGGGCAATATACCGAATTGGAACTAATGTAGGGTCTATAATATTTTAGTTGTGATAACTTTCTATAAAACAATATACCTAATTAGAGTATAGAGGGATTGAAAATTTTATACAAATACCTAGTATTTGATGAAATTTTTTTAATGTTCCTTGGAAAGAGCAAAATATTGCGATTTAGACCAACTAGCCTCAATAAAATGTTGATATTAAGTGAGATACAGGGTGTTGAACATGAAATTTTAATTTTCGTTTTTTACAATAACTTCAACGCTTTTTGACGTATATGCACAAAAATTTGAGGTTGGGGGGTTTTTGATATGAGAAATCATAATTTTGTGCCTATTGCAATGTATTTTGCAGAGGGCGCCACATAGGCCACGTTTGCGGCATAAATGTACGCAATTATTCTAAGATTTGGGGGTACAACAGATATACCTTGTTTTGGTTGTAATGATGTGGCTTTAATTATTTTTTACAAAAGTAGCGCTAATACAGGGTGCTTCATTGGGAAAGGGCCCAACTTCAACTGTAGATGGGGATCACTTTGGTGCTCCCAAAAACCTATATTTAATGTTTCTTCTGCACTATATAGCCAAGATACAGGGTGTTTTATAAATGTATCCTATTTATTTCGAACCTCATAACTTCCCAACTAGCAAAATGGAATTCTAAGAGGAGTGAATTGTTGTATAATAGTCGAATAGCGTTGTTTTAAGGACTTTTTATTTTTATTAAGCTTTTTGTTGCGATAATTTTGTTTTTTAAAGATTCTATTTTAAATGATTCTATAGTGACTTTTACAATATATGCTGTATCGCATTATACGATCATTTCTTTTGAAATGATATAATACCTTATAAAAAAGTTTATACAATATCAAAAATATCATTTTATAAGACTTTTATACCTATTGTATAAGAGTTCTAAAATATACTATATAACTAACAGCTACAACATTATAAAATAGTTACTTAAGCTTGTCTTATTAAAGCTGTATAATGTTGTGTAATAACTATCGTATAGGAAACCTAGAAGTTCAATTGAGTGTGATGTTTACGAGAACAGACCACTGAAAAATGTGATTACAGGGCCATACTTGGGACATACTTATTCAATAAGTTTCGAATATTTCGAACACCCTGTATAAGGATATGTATTTGGAAACTATGCACTTCTACATTTATAATAACAAGAGTAAAATACGAGAAATAAATTTATACATCAAAAAATTAAGAGAATTTTATTAATTTTATTAATTGACATGAAAAGAAAACAGGAAATTCCAACAACATTGTCCAAACGAAGCAAGTATAACCTACAAAAGCTGCTCAAACTGACCTCCATTCTGCTCTATGAACTTTCTTGCCCTTTTTGTAATATTACGAACGGACCTTCTGATCACATCTGGATTATTTCTGATTTCTCCGCAGGCATTCTCTATTCTTCGAAAAAGTTCTTCTCTGCTATTGATCTCGGTAGCATACTTTTGACTTTAGATATTTTAGAAAGTGCATAGAGCAGAATGGAGGTCATTTTGAGCAATTTTCATAGTTTAGACTAGCTTCGTTCGGACAATGCTGTTAGAAATACTTGTTTTTTTTCTCTCCGTCTTTTGGAGTAGGTATAAATTTATTTCTCTTATTTCACTCCTGTTATTTTAAATAAAGAAGTGTATAGTTTCCAATTACATATCCTTATACAGGGTGTTTGAAATATTCGATACTTATTGAATGAGTATATCCCAAGTACGGCCCTGTAATCACATCTTTTAGTGGTCTGTACTCGTAATCATACACACTCAATTGAATTTCCTGGATGCTTCTCTAGAGGCATTGAATAGATTTAATTTCAAGCTAAAAAATGAATAAAAAACCGATACCATTATTAACCCCCTAAATGTGCATAAATTATAACTTTGACGGTAAATTTTTGGTAGTAAAATTGTCTGCGGAAAAATAAAAAGGAAATAAGTAGATTCTATTTTTTATACTCTTTCCAATAATAAAGAGCAGTTTCAAAAAAAATCTATATACAGGGTGTTGTTTTTAGGAGAGACGAGTTTTGAAATTTTTTGTTAAGCCGGACCTGCATTATCTTTTGGAGATGCTTTTTATGGAGTTTCTAGGTAATGGTTATTACGTGTATAGTCGACGTTATTCTTTTAATGCAGCTACCTAATCGTATATCCCCTTTAAGTTATGTTGCGGAGCTAAACTCTGAAAGGTATTAATATTATTTTTTCTACTTACCTACCAAACATAATTTTATATTATTATTATTTTATTAACTTTATTGTATTTAAAGAATATTACAATTCTTATTACAAGAGGTTCGGATTCAGTACAAATATGTTTGAAACAAAAAATAAGGTTAAAACATTAAATAACAATAGGTATATATATGATGTTCTATGAGAAGTGAGTAGCATAATATATAAAATCTATTCATCTAACGCAAAGGCTCTTAATTTTAATATATTTAGTATGTACTGGACGAAGTGGGTCTGCCTGGTGAAATCATCTGTGTCCAGAATAGCAACCAATTCGTCGAGTATTTTTAAACTCAGAAACATATGATTTTCTCCGAGTCCATTATATAGAGGACATTCTACTAATAAATGTATCAAAGTTTCCCTTTCACCCATATTACAGAGACTACACGTCGCAGTCATATCTACGTGGTATTTTATACATCTGTAATAAATTTTTAAATGATTTAAACTACATAGTCTGATTTGACATATTATTCTAGTTATATATATTGGACATAATCTATGCAAGTAAGTTCTGGTTTCAGAGAAAAACAAATGTTTATATAATAAAGGAAAAGATGAAAGCGCTGTTCTATGCTCGTCATCACTCACTAACTTATTTTTGAATAATTCCAATATATTATTGAGATGACTTTTAGAATTATTTTGCAAAAATTCTGTCCACAGATGACCACTGTCGGCGAAGTCAAAATATTGCTTTACTTGACCCAGGAAATTATATCTGGCATCATGATGATTGATGTGTTCAATTTGTAAGAAACATTTTTTGGTTAATGTGTTATCATCCATGGTCCTAATTTCATTTATCCACAACAACGCAGATTTAAATATTAAATAACTCAATGCAACTGAATTTGTTTCTAGCCTAACCATATAACTGGGAGTACATAAAGGAAGACATAGTACCTTTTTAAAAAAGTTGACTTGTACTTGCTCGAGCAAATCAGCGTAACGTAATCCCCAAATTCCAATACTTATGATATGATAAAGAGGACAGATTTAGGAATTCTACAATTCTAGTCTTGCGTTCCAAGAGTGTAATTTAGAGCGACACATTATGCCCATAACGGCACCGGTACATTGAAGTGACTTAGTTACTGTTTTCTTTGCCATATTTAGGAACAAGGATGATGATGAGAACGTGACCCCTAAATATGTGAAATTTTTCACTATTTCCAAGGGTTCGTTATTGTATTAAAAATTAAGTTTATAATTGTTATTGTAACCACCCTTACTAAAGATCATTAATTTTTTTTTTTTTTGTATTCACCTCCACTTTATTTCTTTTGGCATATGACTCTAGAGTATTCAATTTCCGGCTAATATCCACAGGAGAATCACCTATTAATAATAAATCATCAGCGTACATTAAAAGTATGATTTCGTCTGTTCCATTTATGTTAATGCCAGAGTGACCAGCGGATCTAAAGTATTTTTCAATATCGGACAGAAACAACGAAAACAATAGTGGACTCAATGATTCTCCCTGTAGAACTCCTTCAGTGATCTCAAACTTCCTGCTAAATTGACCGTTTACTTTAATTGACATGAATGCATGGTCATATATGTTTTTTATTATGCGAATTATTTTAGAGCTTACACCTGCTTTATATAATTTTTCCCATAATAAGCAATGATTGATACTATCAAATGCCCGTTTGAAGTCAACAAACGCAACAAAAACTTTTCTTTTCGGTAGTCGCAGATGTAACTGTAAAATGCAGTTGAAAATAAATATATTATCTGCGCAGCTTCTATTTTTTCTAAACCCAAATTTGCAGTCTGGTAGAATGAAGTTTTCTTCACACCAGCTTGAAAGACGGTTCAATAACAAAGTTGTAAACTGAATGTTATTATTCGATAACTTTAAAATGGATGGATGAATTGATTTGACATTTGGCAGGTTGTTTTTCAATGTAAAATGGCATATTTTGAAAGAAAGTACTTTTTCTACACCCACATGTATATTATCCATTTCCTGCACAGTTTAGAGAATGGAAATGTAGGCCATATCGGTTAACTGAACGTATATGATTTCATATACATCCTAGAACGTATATGAAAACCACCAATCGGCATTCGCGTTTAGTACTTGTCAATCATCTTTTTTTCAATTTAAAGAAACGTCAAAATAACTTGTCAAAAGAAGTCTCTCCCAGAAGCACTGGATCAATAATATTTGTTTATAAAAATATGTACTACTTCTGAGGTTCGCCTATAATAAGTTTGGGTAGCCGAGTGGTCAACACACCAGACTCTCATGCGGTGGACCCGGGTTCGATTCCGAATGAAGAAATTTTTTTTCAATTGTTAATTTTATTTAAAAATAATTATTTTGCTCAATATTGATAACTACAACAGGCAGACGCTTGAAATATTTAGCAGAATATTCATTCTTATAAATAAAGATACTGTACCCTTCGTGCGGGAGTCCGACGGGCAATATCTAATTATAACAGCATCGCATATTTAAAAAGGGAAACCGTAATGTTATAAAAATTGTACATTTAAGAACTGTACATTTATCACAAAAAATTAGTGAAGACATAAAATTGAATTGGTACTATTATGAATAAAATTGTTGAAAATTTTTAATTTCAAGTGATATTTATTTTACAGTTTATTCAAATGTTTATTTTCTAGATTTTTTCTTGAATGGGTCGTAGAAAAAATATACTGTTCGACTCGTGTGGATTGTCCATATCGCACTCGAACGATTGAGCTCTCCGCCTACAGCGTCGCACGAGGACGAAGTTTGAGCACGACACGGTAGGCGGAGTGCTCAATCGTTCAAGTGCGATATGGACAATCCACACGAGTCGAACAGCTTATTTTTCTACGCGAACAGCTTATTTTTCTACGACCCACTTAAGAAAAATCTAGAAAATAAAAATTTCTATAAACTGTGATATAACTTCAAATTACAAATTTAACAATTCAATTTTATGTTCCCACTAATTTTTTTGTGGTAAACATACCCTTCTTGAATGTCCAATTTGTATAATGCTACTATTTCCTTTTTTAAAAATACGAGGCTGTTATAAGTAGATGTTGCTAGTCGGACTCCCTCATGAAGGGTACCGTACCAATCGTACCATTATCTATAATAATGAATATTCTGCTAAATATTTCAAACGTCTACCTGTTGTCGTTATTGATATCAAGCAGAATAATTATTTAAAAATAAAATTAACAATAAAAAAAAATTCCTCGCGGGGAATCGAACCCGGGTCTACCGCGTGAGAGTCTGGTGTGCTTACTACTCAACCACCAAAGAATATGCAAATTGTTTATCTATAACGTCAGATGTATTACTTAACTTTTGCTTAAAAGGAACTAAAGTTCCTGCCGTGTGTTCCGCGACACGTTCTACCTTTTTTTTATTGTTAATTTTATTTTTAAATAATTATTCTGCTTGATATCAATAACGACAACAGGTAGACGTTTGAAATATTTAGCAGAATATTCATTATTATAGATAATGGTACGGTACCCTCCATGAGGGAGTCCGACTGGCAACATCTACTTATAACCGCATCGTATATTTAAAAAAGGAAACCGTAGCATTATACAAATTGGACATTCGTTCACCACAAAATTAGTGGAAACATAAAATTGAATTTTTAAATTTCCAATTTGAAGTTATATTACAGTTTATAGAAATTTTTATTTTCTAGATTTTTTCCTAAGTGGGTCGTAGAAAAAATATGCTGCTCGACTCGTGTGGATTGTCCATATCGCACTTGAACGATTGAGCACTCCACCTACGGCGTCGTGCTCCATCTTCGTCCTCGTGCGATATGGCCATCATATCCACACTAGTTGCACAAACTACAACTTCTTTCAAAATATGCCCTTTTACATTTAAAAACTACCTGCCAAATGTTAAATCAATTTATCCATCCATTTAAAGTTATCGAATTAAAACATTCAAGTTTTCAAAATTTCAACACCCTGTATTTCGAAAAGTAGCTAGACCCCTTAATCGCGCAAAAAAAATTATGGAAATAATAGTAAAAATTTATCCGAACAATTCAAGTAGATCACTAGCACTGCGAATACCAGCTTTGCATAGAATTTCAATATAGCATCGGTGGTTCACTGGTTAGAATGCTGGCATTGCACGCGGGCGGCCTGGGTTCGAATCCGGGCAGGAGCATATTTATTATTATGAATCACTGTGACTACACGGGGCGACAGACCCCATGTGCGTCCCACTGTTCTCCGACACTGCTCATATGCCACATATGCTCTTTTTGCTCTGCTGTG
>CAJUYI010000230.1:27533-42141 GCA_910591695.1 Galerucella pusilla | reverse complement strand
CTCGAATTTTATTTGCGCAATATCTTCCTTTATTCCGTTCTTCAAATCTCTTAACAATATGTCTCTCAGATCATCCATGTTAAATCCCTTATTAGTCTCTTCTTCGCCTGTTTGCTTTTTAATATGCGGCTTTGGTGTTGTTTTGCTTTTTTTATATATTATAATTCTATATTTCATTTCATGTAATTGATAAAAGGGCTTCCGGTTTAAACGGGATACCAGACCTGAACTGAGCTCTTTTTGTATCCCATTCGATTTATACGATTTTTTGTGGAAAACAAACACTACGCACTTTCTTGATGTTACCCTACCGACTAAAGTGTAAACAATCGGCTGTGAAATAACCCTTACCAAATATAGTTATAGTTCAGTCAAAGAAGAAAAAAATAATATATTATTTGAAATGAGACTAGATATAAGGTAGTGTTAATTTTCTGGTATTATGTTTAAGATGTTTTTAAATATATAAAGAATAATATTGTTTTAAGTTTGTTCCATACATTACGTATCTTAAAAAGTATGATAGCGCTCCATAATTGCGGGTTAAAAATAATCGTTAGACAGTCAACACATTTATTGATAATTAAAAATTATTAAGAACATTTTAACCATTATTAGTTGAAATTATAATATTAAATGAATTTATCGTCAAATAAACATTATAAATTGAAATATTGACTGGACTATGACTGTATTTATCCACAATAGGCACAGGTGGTGTCGGCGAAGAGACGGCTCCTTTGAAAAAAATAGTCTCGTTTCGTCAAATATTACATAATAATTTATTCTGTAATTACAGAATATTCTGTAATCTTGGTATCGTGCAAAGATTACAGAATAAATATAAGATGTTTCACTCGTACGAATTTATCGCGTAAAGCACCGATGCCGCTGGTGACTGTCTGGTTACTTGGATGGTAAAGTACGTCGCTACGTCCTTACTTGCATTTAATTTGGCATATTATACGGGACGTCGCCCGTCGAGCGCTGTTATTTTAGAACGGTGTTTATAATTGGTTGCTCGTGTTTTATATTTATGTTGTATAATTTTTTTTGAATTTATTAATTAATTGTTGAAATGAGCAAAAAGTCATATTGAAGTTTTTCTCTTTAATAGCAAAGCTTAAACACTAAATATTTTGTAATATTTGCTTATACAGAATTATGGATTTATTTTTATGATAAGGATATTATATAAACAAGTACATTAGGCAAGAAAACACAAATAATTAACAGACTAATGAGAAAAATATAAAGCTTAAAGTTGGGCTTGTTCGCATTTTTTTGGAAATCTTAGCTGATGTGTACTGAAATTACGTTACTGGTCAACGTTTGGAGCGCGGGAGTGGGAAGATATTTTATACTCAACCTTTCGATACTGACTGTCTCTGAGACAGTATGTTTAAGTTTGTTAGTACTTAAGGATTAAGGGCCAGAGAATTTTGTTTATATCATTCAGTCTCCTGTCTTCCAAAAGTATCAATAATATTATAAAAGTGGTTTTAAAATGCCCGTGTGTGCTGTAATGGGTTGTTCCAGCAAGGTGGGGAAACCAGAAATATAAAATTTTTTTGATCATTTTGAAGGCACAAACTGTATGGATGACGTAAACGAAGTTCTTTTAACTATTGGTACTGAACTAACAAAAGAATGCCTAGAACAGTTCACTTTTCCTACAGAAACTAAAAATGTGCCTTTAAAAGTGTTTGCAGATTACCAAAATCTATCAAGCCCAGAAGGAAATGCTTTAGTGTATGTTACGGGGTATTTGTTGAAAAAATGTCTAATACAACATTCATGTGAAACATGCCTAAAGTTTGCCCAGTCGGCTGATAATTTAATAAACAGAGAAACTTTCATCTGTAAACTAAAAGCTTACACGACAACGAAGAATGAATTTAGTGGCTTATGTGTACCATCAAGGAACATTGTTGAGAACGTTATTGCGATGGAAAATATATTTATCGAAAAATTCAATTCTATAGCTAACCAAAGGATTATTGGTCAGTTTCTTTTGAACGAATTTACTAAATTTTCTTTTCATTATCCATGTAATCAATTTCCTTTCAAATATTATGCAAGTCTCTACACCAGAGTCCGTATATATTTTACTCACAAATGTATATTGAAAGATTTGAAAGACAATAGATTAAATTTAACACATAAACCAAACTCCAAACTTAGTATTTTACAACATTTATAAAAATTTTTAATAAAGTCCTGCAGTTGCTTCTCTTTTTACTGTTTTAACCTTGTCAATCCAAAAAATACGCGTTATTTAAAGATCAAAATTTAAGATTTAGTGGCCCTATTATTCTGGTGGCTAATGAGTATATTTAATTTAATTTGTGATAAATATCTGATAGATTATCAATAAGTATCACAAAATTACCAAGATGCTGGATAAAAACTGTGAATTGATTCATTCTAAAAATTCAAGTTTATTTTTTACTCACCTTTTCAAATTCATATCCCGAACATTTTTCGAAACTATTAACATTTAAAAATAAACCTTTGTGATGAAGAATCCTATTAATTTAAACATATATTTCTCTAATTACCCCTGTATAGCTTAAAATAAAATAAGCTCTTCGATCTATTCTGGTATCTACCGATCTCGTTATTGACAACAAAAGCGAATCGTAAACATAATTTATGAGAGCGGCGTCCGTTTCGGACAGCAACTTGAATCAAACCGTTCTAGAATGAAACATCTTATATTTATTCTGTAATCTTTGGTATCGTGTTACAGTCAAACAAAAAGCTGGTAACTTTAATTTCGGACAATATCACTTACGGCAACTATACCAAATTTCAAAATGATATACAGGGTAACTCGGAAGTTATGAGGTTCGAAAGGAATAGGATAAATTTATAAAACATCCTGTATCCCGGTTATGAAGTACGGAAAACACATTAAATATAGGTTTTTAGAAGTACCAAAGTGATCCCCATATACAGTTAAAGTTAGGCCCTTTCCCAATGAAACACCCTGTATAAAAGGCAATAAAGTTTTGCGTACATTTTAGCCGCAAACGTGGCCTACGTGGCGCCCTCTACAAAATACATCGAAATAGATACAAAATTATTATTTCTCATATCATAAAACCCCAACCTTAAATTTTTGTGCATATACGTCAAAAATAGTTAAAGTTATTGTAAAAAACTAAAATTAAAATTTCATGATTAACACCCTGTATCTCTCCTAATATCAATATTTTATTGAGGCTAGTTGATTTTTAAATCGCAATATTTTGAAGTGAAGATTGTACTGTACTGTGTACAATTACTTAAGGACCACCCTGTATCGCTCCATAATATATTCTAAGATTGGTATGTTAAAATACATTTCCTTCTCAACTGTATTACCAATAGTATAATCCAGTTTGGGGTCAATAATGTATCCAGCACCACGATTTAAGTAAATTTAATTTTAAATCTGACAACAAATCCTGTGATCTAAGAAAAGGATGATTCAAATTGTTCCATATATGGACACAATCAATATCAACAAAAAGCTTTTTTAACTGAACTCACCGGTTATACTCCACATACCTATCTGCAGAGTAGACCAAACGTAATTGTTGCTTAAAACTGAGCTTAGGGCATAGCATAGCGTCAAGGGATCTGAGAGCACAGCAGCTGAGATACTACATTATAAAAGACTTCCCTCAGGAACTGAGTAGGAGCAGAGGAAACTGTAGATCTTCCACCTCTCAATAGACCATTTTTACACGCCACTGATGGATGGATGGATTCACCTTTTAGCGAGATAACCTAATTTCGCTCACGTTTGTCAATAAGCCGATTTTCAAAACGTTCCGGTGATTAGGTCTTATCGTTTCGCAGAAATTATGTCTTTGTGGCATATCATGATTGATTAGACGCAAGGACAATAATTGAACAAAATAAAAGGAATATTGAACTTAAGGGGTGTATTACGAATTTCTCATTAGTTCCACGTTTTTCAATAGTCAATAAGTAAGATCCTGATTAACGGTACAGAGAGTCCCAAATTGAGGTAAAATTGAAAATTCGACTTACATATTTTTTTCCAAATTGACGAAAGTCATTTCAAAATTTAAATAAATCAAAATAATCGCCGCTAACCAAAAGGTATCGAAATAAAAATTAAAATATTTCTGTTCCTGTAATGTGAGAAAGAAACACTAACAAACACCACAAATATATTGGTATGAATCTTTAATTATGAACGGGTTATAAAAGTAGAATTAAATACAATACATCTTTGGTTACGAGTGTTATTCACTATTCCCTATAGTTTGACAAACGATTTCATTTTGATCACCTTAATTTGACCTTAAAAAAGAGAATAGAGTGTATACTGTAGAATAAGAGAAGATTATTTACAGCCTATAAATAGTGTGAATGAGGCGATCATTGTTGATAGAGAAAAGGCAAATGAAAATAAGAAGAAAATCTATAGAAATAAAATGAAAAGTTGAACTCGCTCCCTTCATATTAGATTATACCTCGGATTATACAGTAGACAGATTTTCATTTGGCAGGAGGCGGCAGTTAATGTATTTAAGATATGTTAGGCTTTAACTTATTGCATTCGAATTTTCCATTGAATTTATTTTCTAATCCTTAATTACCGGTTGCAGCAATAGTGCACTGATCGAATTTTGAACAGGCAATTAGCGCTGAAGTTTTTTCCAGCATATTTTGAATTCAGTGGACTACTGATAATATACGAATTTTGTGCTCATCTCTAGAGCGGTACTCCCTACCGGTTTTTTTCTTCATTACAGTTCTTCATAGGTATCTATATTTTCTTGATTCTATATTCTTTATATCTTCTGTATGTTCCTTGTGGTATATTATTCATTCTTTTTTTTAATTTCTTGGGAAATTAAACCACAATATTTTTGAATTCTTTATTTCAAACTTTCGGTAGCGTTCCAGCTACCGTTGTCAAGAAAAAATGAGTAGAAATTAATTTTTATCCCTAACTGACACAACAGAAAAAATTTGACAACTAGACAATCAAAAATATTGTGGTTTAATTTCCCAAGAAATTAAAAAAAGAATCTATATTCTTTTTGTCTTTTCAATTCTTAAGAGGTAGTTTCCAATTCATTGTATTAAATACTTTCTGCAGGAAACACATTTAACATGTTTCCAGTCTATTGGTAAGAAAAATTGATGAATAATTGATAAATAAGGTTTATTGTTCACAGGTAAATTGTAAATACATGAGAAAAATAGTGGATACTATACAATGAGCTATAAAAACTGAGACTATGATAAAAAAAGCAGTTTTTTTTTCTAAGGAGCCGTCCCTTCGCCGGTACCACCTCAGCCTCCTGGGCTTATTGTGGATACTCCTAGTGCTCTGACTACAACCTATGCAGCCATTCCGTTCCCTGTATTAGCTTATACAGGTTCTTCGCTGGTTGGTTGTAGAAGTCTTCTGGAGTCATTTGTGGTCTACCATACAGTTTCTGCCTTCTGTGGTCCAGCGACTCACAGTTGCATAGTATATGCAGAGCTGTTTCGGTATCCTTTTTGAATCTTCTGCATGTAAGGTCTCCGTTGTACAGCCCTATTTTGTTAAGGTGCTCCTTTGTGGGAAAGTGGCCCGTAGGTAGCCCCGTTATAGTGCGTAGTTTGTTCCTGCTTATTGAGAGCAGCTCTTTCGCTACTTTTTCTGATGGTTCTTTTATGAATTTCTTCCCATGTATTTGCCTGGTCGTATTCTTCCAGTGTTTATTGTGTTGTTCTTCCAACCACCCTTTTAACCATGACCTCGTTAAGCATCTGGGGATGCCCACAGCAGGTTCGGGTCCGGTGTTACACTGTTCCGAGTCGCCAGTCTTCTAAGTTCTTCGCCGCATTCCCATACTAGCCGAGATGTCACCCTATAGCTCTGAAGTGCTTTAAGGGCGGCTTGACTGTCACTGTTTATTCCAGCATATTTTGAATTCAGTAGACTACTGATAATATACGAATTTTGTGCGCATCTCTAGAGCGGTACTTCCTACCGGTTTTTTTCTTCATTACAGTTCTTCATAGGTATCTATATTTTCTTGATTCTATATTGTTTTTTGTCTTCCTAATTCTTAAGAGGTAGTTTCCAATTCATTGTATTAAATACTTTCTGCAGGAAACACATTTAATATGTTTCCAGTCTATTGGTAAGAAAAATTGATAAATAATTGATAAATAAGGTTTATTGTTCACAGGTAAATTGTAAATACATAAGAAAAATAGTGGATACTATACAATGAGCTATAAAAAACTGAGAATATGATAAAAAAAGCAGTTACAAAGAGCTGAAAATATCACAAGCTACATTCACATAGATTGAACCTTTATCAAAATTGAACTAGACACACCCTTGTGTTGGATTCCTGTCCCGAACACTCCTATCTCAGTCCCTTCTATTACTTTGGAGCCATTTGTATACCATTGAATGTCATTCTTTCTAGAAAGGTTTTGGGTTCCATTCCCTCTTGTTGCTGTATTATGTCTCGAATTGTATAACTTCATGGCAGGAGCAATGAAACTTCGATCATTCATATTTAATGAATGTTCTAATTTTTAGGAATAACATAATCATTAATGATTAAAAGGATTATCATAACATTTTTAAAATGGTATAAGACTGCATTGGAAAACTCAATAAGTTAGGCGAGAACAATATTATCACTTTACTGTTGGTTCCAGTACTAAGTAGAAGGAGGAGGCCCCTAGAGATCTTTTAGGTATCACTGAAGGTCACTCCAGTAAACATACATATAATACAATGTTCATTCTTGTGTCCTAACAATCATTCACAGTCTCCTGAATAGATAATCCCTTTATTTTAATAAAATTT
The DNA here is from genome assembly GCA_910591695.1 of Galerucella pusilla. Lineage (NCBI taxonomy): Eukaryota > Metazoa > Arthropoda > Insecta > Coleoptera > Chrysomelidae > Galerucella > Galerucella pusilla. The sequence goes on along the minus strand of CAJUYI010000230.1, from coordinate 35,297 downwards.
GCAAAATTCCTGCTCAGTTTTTTATCATTCATTTATTTTATGGAATTTTCTACATAATTCAACTTTCCATGAATTATAATGACTCGTGAGCTACTCGTGCTATGACAAAATAAAAATATTTCAAATGATTTGCTAGACGTCAACAAAACTGACTCTTTGGCTGAAAATTAAAAAAACAAAACGTGAAGGTTTCCAAGCGAAATAGCCTTTTTATTTGGCATTGAACGAATTTAAAATTATTTATTTAAGTCTGTGTCAGCTGCAGGCTTTCAGCGACCGAGGCAAATCTAATTTCTGAGAAGGCTGTACGTCTGGGTTAATGCCAACAGAGTAATGTTTCACTGTTTTCCAACAGTTCCAGTCTTCCCTTTTTGTATTTCTCTTTACTTCGCATATGCCTATAGACCCAGCGCATAAATGAGAGAGTGAAAATTGCAGAGAATTAAGTTTACTTCATAGTTGCATAAGCGACACATAAATAGGTCGCTAGTTTGGGTTAGTTTAAAGTTTAGTCCACAATCAACAATTGTGAGTCGGAAGAGATTGTGCATGCTTCAAATATTGCAATAAGCAATTTGTCCTACGAAGATCTTCAGCGACAGTACTGACAGATTCTGGTGTGGATATCACGACAATAAAGCGTCATTCTGGTTGGAAATCAACGAGTCTCTGAGGGTTATGTTGAGAACTCCATTGAAAATAAGAACAAAATTGCTAATCAGGTTTTAGTAGGTACCACTACTAGCGCAATCACAAAAACTGTAAATGTAAGCGAAAGTAATATTCCTTCTAAAATTAATTTTGAAAATTGTACTAATGCAACATTTGATTTAAATGTCAATAAATAATTTCAATATTATCTTTTTTTTGCATGAAAAACGTTCTCCATAATGTGAACTTACTTGGGAATAATCGACTACTTACTTCTGTTTTAATTTTGATCTCATAGAAACTGATTTCTACTCTCGACCGTGGAAAAGTCTTCAATAACACTGCAGCATAATTGCTCCTTGCGGCTGTCCAAATAGTAACTGTCTTTTACCATCAAGTGTCTCGTATGTAAAGAGTTTAAAAGGCTCCACTGTCTTAGTTTCCTTACCGCATAAGCTGCATGTAAGGTAAATATTTTTCACAGACTAGTAATGGAACGTGTTATGATTCTTAGCTGATTCCAGCACGGTGTGAAGACTTTCGCTGTACGATTGGGGTATGATTCTTTTATGAAGGTCTTGGGATGTTTACCGAGTAACATGTATGTTTTCTGATCCAGTACTTTCAGATCCTCGTATACAAAGAATCTGCCCTGGCTCAATCTGTGCATCCTATGTTCCTCGTCAGCTATTTCCTGCACTGGTGATCTGGCAACCGGCTCGTTAATCTATTAAGCTAATCTCTTAAGTTTTTCGATGCAATCCCATACTAAGTCTAGAGGTTATTTTCTGGCGGTTGTTAGACTATTAATATTTAGTTGAATGAAGCCAAAATGCATTTTTAGTGATCAGCAAAATTTTGGTAATGTGATTTTGTGGAATTACATGTCCAATTTTATTTCATCATTATTTCGTGATCTTAATATATTTTATTATTGTTATTGTTATAGATACATATATGAGGTAAGATTTACATACCAAAGGCTTATAAATAAATTATTTCCAAAACTCAGATATTTCAGAGGTTTTTTGAATATTTTCACTTTGAAAACGATATATTTTTTGTTCGTGCAATTGTTGTTATTCTATTGAATTATAGGGTGAGAACAAATTCACGACAACTTTTTGAATTATGCTTATGTGGAGCAAAAATGGGTTTTGTGTATTATTTATAAGAAAAATATTTACTTTCTCAGTAATTCCTTGAGCTTCCTACAGACCTGAACATTACGCCGAACAGCAAGCAGAACCACGAATTGAACGGCAATCAACACTAGTTTGGACGGGGCTACGAACGCGATTACAAACATGTCCGCAAATCGTGACCATTCAGCAAACGGTTTGCAGTGTTCCTATCACTTGTCTTTTTTTTCTCCGACATGAGAAAAAATGCCCGCGAATATGTTTGCAGGTTTGGACGGGTTTATACAAAACAGCGAACAGAAATTTGTTACTGAGCCTCAGTTAAATAATTTTATAGTTTTTTACAGGTTCCTCCCTATTGCCAATTGTATGCGCATCCTTAAGGTACAGTGACCGGTCACTTTCCATATCTGGCCCCTGCTGAGGTTTAATATTCCGTTACTCAGCGACTACGATGGGTTTTTGACCAGAAATTTGTTGTAATCCTGTTTTGGCACGTGGCTCCAGTATGTCTGATGTTTAGTTTGAGTCCACCGAAATGTACAACCACGTGCAGCAGTTTTTAATATTTCAAATACCAGTTCAGGACCAGTGAATGCAGATTCAGACCCTAGCTTTGCAGACGTGTCGATAGCATTGAACTCCGCCTGGAATATGGATAGAAGCTTTCCCAACGATGTGTGGACATTGCATCTGGGTCTAGCACCGTGGACTACAGCTTCTGTTCCTATGTCAGTTTTAGATCTCTCTGTGTACCACATCAACGCTCCTTCCTGACTGCATTCTTCCAGCCCATCCCAATTTAGCTACAGCATATATGACTCTGGAAATACTAATTATGGGTTTTGGTTCCTTCGTGCCAATGTCTGTTGCACAATAGCCTGTATGCAGCCATTCTTGCTTCCGCTTTAGCATGCACAGCAAGAGGTGCAAGATTGAGATAAGCTTTCATTGCTGCAGTTGAACTGATTCTCATCGCGCCCGTTATGCACAGACAGGCAAGCCTCTGAAGTTGTGATAGCTCCAGTTCGGCTTTCCTTTGATCTATTTTTGGCCACCAAACTAATGCCTTCTCTCTCAAATATAATTTAGTAACAATAATATTTTTGTCTTATCGTATGGTATATATTATACAGTGTTGGCACTAAGATTTTGAATAGCTCTCTTATAAATATTCAGTTATTTTACACCCACACCATAAGGCGAGAGAGTTTGGGTTGCTGCTTTCTGCCGGGTGAATGGTGTTTCATCTGATACACACCTACGTAAAATAATGTGATGTGTCTAAACTAATTCTTATGTTTAACACCTACCGGAATATACTAAGTATGGAATGGAATCGTGTATACCGTGATATGTTGAAAAATTTTTGATTGTCAGAACCGTCCATATTGATTTATAATTGCATGTAATTCGTATCTTAGGCGTATAGGTGTAATCTTATGAAAGTAAGATGTTTAATTTCGCCAAAGGAATGAAGCTGTTAATATTATGAATATACAGGGTGTGAATACCTTTTAAACTTCTAAATGGATTGTTTTGGGGCCAATTTTGAGTTTTTTTACAGCTGGAATCAATAAGGTCGATTCCCGTTTTAACAATAAATGGTATAGAAATAAAAAATTTCAATTAGAAAGTTTGTGAATTTTTTATATTCGCATTCCTCTGCTTCGCCTAGACATAATTCAACGATTAAATAATGTAAAAAACCGTCACGTTAAAATCTTATATGGTTTCCTTAGAACCCAATTTAAGGAAAGTAATTTGAATTAATTTTTTTTATTTTTTACCAAATTGGCTCCTGATTCCGACATTGCTCATATCAGTCAATATAACGAAAATTGCCACAGTAAGGCGACTATAATGTTCTCGTCCAGTTCTTTGAGTTTGCCTGGGCATTACCACACCATGTTGGAACTGATCTCACAAGAGCTGCTTTAATGACTGCTTGACTATCCGACTATCCTGATACTCCTTTGCCTTCTATATCCATTGTCAATATTGAACTGGGCACACTTACTTATCGTGTGAACTTCCGCTTGAAAGATACGTGGGGTTTTTCACAAGCTTTCAAGTGCTTGTTTCCTAGCCCGTACACTCATATCCCAGTTCCTTCTATCGCTTTTGAGCCGTCTGTGTACCATTGAATGGCATTCTTCCCAAGTCTGGTAATGTAATCCCATTTCTTATTGTTGCTTTCCGTCCCTAACGAATTTCTTTTAAAAGTTATATTTTTTCATCACACCATCTTGTGGCATGTCCCAGGTTATCTGATTTCTAAGAAGTGACAAGGTGTTTTTTTTAATAATTCCCTCTATACTTAGTCTGTATCTTGTTATTTCTGCAACAATTTCCACCACCATATGTGAGGTTAAAAGGATGAGAATGATTTCCATGGCTGCCTATGGGTATGTTTTCATTGCTCCAGTAATGCATAATTATACCTAAGTTGGATCGGTCATATCCAAATCCAGATTATTCCAAACTTTCAGAAAATAACAATATCCCAAACGAAAATATTTGGCTGCAGCAAGATGGTGCTCCACCTCACTATGTGCGTTTGGTGAGGCAACGAGTCTAAAGGAGTCGGTTACAAACAAACAAACAAGTGAAGCTAATTTTTGCGTGTTAAAAAGGGTCTGGAGATTGTAATCTCTTAAAAGAACAATAGATCAATTCTAATTTAGCTAGTAAGTATCGCCTATTTCAACGTTAATCAAAATTCCAACAAACAATACTACAGTGGAGTTGAATTTATTATAATAGGCTTGTTCCAGCTGAAATTCATGAAGCTTTCTGGAATCGTTTCAAATAATCTATAGTACGCAAATGCGAATTAGGGATGGACACATCAACTTTATCACTCGTTCCAGAAGGTACAGTTTTTGTATCAAAGGTTACTAAATCTGTTGGAACGCGAAAGAAGTACAGCACTTGCGCGAACGATACCTTGAACAGTTCTATTGCCAGTTGGAATGAACCTATAATATATTTAGGTCTAAGACGTTTATATTTGATGTTTAATCATCAAATCAAACAGTCATCGTATTATATCTTGAAGGAGAACTTTTTATTTGTAGGTTTCCATTTTACTTAAGCTAAACCTACATTGATATCTGCTATGTTTGCTATCAACGGGCACACTCTTGTACATGACTGAACCTTCAGTCGGCGAGAGAAAGCGTTCGTGACAAGTATGTTCAAAGCCGATCATCAATTTCGACTATCTACATTGGATAGTCTTTATCTAATGTACGTAATTACTTTTGTATAAATATAGTAATAATGTCGTCGCAGCTGAATTCTTAGCTGAGACAGACGCGAATAACAGTCACGAATAAATTTTAATTTTTGTTAACAAACACGAAATCCACGAAGAACGGTATATAATCCTTATATTGGTAAGGTTTCCTTCAAGCCTATGGCATACCTGCAAATCTATTTGCTCGGGGCCTTAACTTGAACATTGTAGACGTAGGAGGTTACAAAATGCAATTTGTTCGTTTAAAATGAAGATTTATCATTGCGGTTTATGGAATTGTATCACCACGCTTGTTATCTATTACCTTGCTAATTTTTCGCAGGATCGGTCTTAGACATCATCAAAGAAGGTGAAAACAGAAAAATTCAAAGAATGGCAAATTTTAACATTTTTCTGTCGCTCATACCATACGTATGCTATTTTCATAATATCCATTGCTAATAGACTTTGTATAGCACTACGCAATCATCTTCAAGTCAGTTTGTGATATTTTTATCAATAATCCCATAACTCGGTAAATGTATTCTATATATTCTATATCTTTCGTTGTATAATATCGTTATACATAGTTAGCCAACTAATTTTCTGTAACTATTTTAATTGAAACTGTACCTACGATAGTAATTTTTTTCATAAAAACAATTGTGGTACCTAATCGTTGATTAGAAGTAAAAATGAGTAAAAAGTGGAAAAAACAAAGATATGAAGATAATTGAAATCGACATAATGTAGTAATAGTTCAGTCGACAGGTTGAAAGAAGTGGGGTTAGGTGGAAAAAGGTCGGAAGTTAATGAAACTTCAGGATGTTGTTAAGGAATGGTTAATTGACATTTTCTCAAGATTTGGACCTCGAGGACCCTGTGCGAAAAGAGTAGGGGGGGAGAACTACAAAATTTTCGACCTCTCTCCGGTTTTTCCTCGATTACTTTTTTCTCTTACGTCCTACGGCAAAAACATTCCATACTTTTTTGTAGAGAGTTAAATTTTCTACAATTCTTAAGAATGAATCATGTTTGTATGTGAATTCGCTACCGAGATATGACGCGTCGAAACATAGGTCTGTTTCAAAATTCGCTGAAAAATGACAAAAAAATGCAAACTTCCACCTTATTTCATCTGTTACACCCGAATTATGATAAGATGTTGTTGTAATTATGGTTCTTGGCTGAAGTCACTAACTTTGAACACCCCACCCCTCCTTCCCCCACCCAACCCCAATTCTTAAAAGCTAACTTTCTGATGAAATCCAACCATACCTATTAATTCATATCACTTTGGTATTGATATCAGTTACTTTTCGGATCGATATCCCCCCTCCTCCCTACATAATTAATCCAGGGCAGGTTAAAAAAAAAGACGTAGTCCTTTCGTGGAAATAATTAATGTAATTAACAATATTAAGTTATTCTCAAGGCATAATATATTATATTGCGGAATAAAGATATAGAAATGTGCTTATCACAGTGGGTACTCATTTGTACTTATTACATTTCCTGTCGATATTTCTTAGCCGCTGGTTCTGTTCGTGACAGCTCGTCGTCCTCCTGAGTGATCAGGCTGTCAATGATGTCGTCGTCGTCGTATTCGTCCAGTATGTCTGGTGAGTGTTCCTCGTTCAAATCAGTTGCGGGGGCGTATTCGCAGGAGTGGCCTGTGCAGTGCTTGCACATTGCTGAGTACCGGAGACCTGCTTTCTTGCAGCCGGTGCTACAGCATTTGCAGGAAACAATCTGGAGGATGTAATGTTGTAATTTAGCCTTCGTCACTGATCGTGTGAATAGTTGGTACCTTAGGTCGTCGAGGTTGTCATTGTCAATGTTGCCTCCATAAACTGCTACCAGGAACTTCTCTCCAGCGTCACTGATCTGCTGAGGAGTAGCGTTTGGTGTGAGAAACGGGGCCACTGTTGCAGAGAGGGAGGTATTCTTCATGTAGGTACTGCAAATTTTCTTCTTCCCCAATCCAAACGGTGCTGAAGTAGTATCACAACCACTCACTGCGTGAAGGAATAGTATGTTCTTGGGGGGGGGGAAGGAACAGGAACGAGTAGAGGACACTGGGACCACTGCGTGTTCCACTTTTTTGAAGATAGATGTTTTTTGTGGACGTACCTAATGATCACGCTGTCGAATTCGCTGGCCTTGGATATGGTGGTGATGACGATAATCACGTCGGCGTTCTCATATGCCTGCTTTGTGTCATTAACATAGCGGAATTTGAAAAATGACCTATTCTTCGAAGCGCCATACCTCGGTAAAAAATTGACACACGAACATGTTTGAAGGAACAAATTCGTAGAGGATTTAACGATCTACAAAAAAGCAAATAAACGTTTTTGGCGTAGAACGTAAGGCAAAAAAGTTAATGAGGAAAAACCAGACAAAGGTCGAACATTTTGCAGTTTCCCCCCCCCATGTCCTTTTTTAGCACAGGGTCCTCGAGGTCCAAAACTTGGGAAACTGTTGATTAATCATCCCTGAACAACATCCTAAGGTTTCATTATCTTCCAACCTTCTTCTATCTGAAACTACCTGTCGACTGAACTATAAGAATGAATGGTAAGTACCTAATGTAGACATTGAACTATATTATGAAAGGTGGACAAATCGAATAGTTCAAGAAATTAGATTACGAGCAGAAAAATATATGGAAGTTCTGAAAAATTCAATTTAATTAATCTTCTTAACGTAATTGACTGGCTGAATTTT
>CAJUYI010000230.1:0-22533 GCA_910591695.1 Galerucella pusilla | reverse complement strand
AAGTATCCTTACAGTCAGTGCTAATATTTGAGTTAAAATGTTCAAATTAGGAACCTATTGGAGCCTAAAGGTTTTATTGCAATACCTTCAACTACAGGACTCTTGGGAGTCCATCTCACATATATATGATCTCCTTCTCTGAAGGGTATGTTAAACTGAGTTTTGTCCGATCCTTGTAAGTTTGGATTTAACAGGGAAAGATGTGTGCGTGGTTTAAAATTTAACCAACAAGATGCTGACCTGTTGCCGTACTTGGGGTTGTTCTATAAGAAAGCAGATATGAAGCCAGCAATTGTGTTAATGAATGAGTATGTTTTTCTTTTTTGTGTTCTAATGCTAATTTTTTTAATCCTTTCTTCACTGTTTGTACACTTCGCTCTGCCAATCCGTTGCTCTGGGGGTGATAAGGAGGTGAAAAGCTTTGTAAAATATTGTTTTGTGAACAGAAATGTGAATATTCATGCCCATCAAATGGCGGACCATTATCTGATACCATCTCTATAGGTATTCCTGCTGTGACAAAAAACATTCGAAGGGTGTTTATAGTAGGCTCTGCTTTACAAGAATTCATTTGCCAAACTTCTGTCCATTTGCTATATGAATCAACTAATATCAAAAAATGGTTTTGTTCATACTGAAAGAAATCTATATGACAACGTTGCATAGGATGTACCGTTTTTGGCCAAGGAATGGTTTGGTTTGTTACCGATTTGAAATTTACAACATTACAAGGTTGACAGGACTGACACAGTAAGGTTATGTCATTGCTTAGTGTAGGCCACCATACGTTTTCTCGTGCTAGCATTTTACATCTGACTATTCCCGGATGTCCCTTGTGGAGTAAATCTAGGACAGGTTTATGTAGCTTATGCGGAATCACTACTCTATTTCCAAACATGAGGCAATTTTTTTCTATGGACAAATAAAAGCGAACATTAAAGAAAGGTTGTAAGATCACTTCTTTATTTTTGTTTGGCCATCCCTGTAAAGTCAACTGCATAACTTTACTGATGACAGGGTCTTTTTTTGATGCATTTGCGATATCGGGGACCGTTAAAGGCAAATTCAATTGAAAGTCTATATTATGGATTGGTTCAGTTAACTGGTTTTCACATGGCAATCTTGACATAGCGTCGGCTGGAGCTAAAAGGGTACTCTTACGGTGCTCAATCTCGAAATCAAAAGATCTAATAAAAATTGACCAGCGAATCAATCTTTCTGTAGCCAGGATAGGCAGCGCTTTGCTGGGACTAAATATACTCTTTAAGGGAGCATTGTCGACGACCAATTTAAATTTCCTTCCCCAAATATACCTGTAAAATTTTTGAAATGCAAAAACTACTCCTAGACCTTCCCGTTCTATTTGCGAGTACTTTTGCTGTGCCGAATTTAATGTACAAGATGCAAACATTATTGGTTTCTCCATATCTCTAACGTTATTTTCCTGAAATAAATGACTCAAGACACAACCTAGTCCATAAGGGCTGGCATCAGAACTTACTATCAATGGTTTTGTGGGGTCATATGGGACTAAAATATTATTACTAACTAATTTTATTTTACTTAACTCGAAAGCTTGTTGACAGTCAGACGACCAATTAAAAACAGTATTCTTTTGTGTTAGACTATAAAGTAGTTTTAAGTCTCTGCTCATGTGTGGCATGAATTTCGCATAAAAGTTTAGCATTCCAGTGTATGCTCTAACTTCACTAATATTTTTAGGTGGTTTTGCTTTTATTATAGCCTCAACTCTGGTATCAGTTGGATGATAGCCATCCTTATCCAGTACATGGCCTAAATACTCTACTGACGGCTTAAACCATACACACTTGGTTTCTTTGACACGAATATTATGATAGTTTAGACGTTTTAAAACTTCATGAGTTAGTCGTACACATTCTTCAAATTTGGTAGCACCTATAATTATGTCATCTAGGTAACATTGGACTGACTGCAAACCCAATAAGATTTGATCAATTTTTGATTGAAATATTGAGGGTGCACTGGCTATACCGAATACCAAAGCAGAGAACTGAAATAGTCTTAATGATGTATTTATAGTCAGTAAGGGTTGGCTTTCAGGACTAACCCTTAACTGTAGATATGCCTCTGATAAGTCAATAACAACATAGCATTCATTTTCTGCAATCTTTTGCAAAATATTTTCAATTTTTGGCAAAGGATGAACGTCAATTTTTAAATTGGGGTTGACTGTTCTGCTGACATCTGCACAGAGGCGATATCCTCCATCTTTTTTCTTAACTGGCCATATGGGGGAAGCCCATTCTGAATGTGTTATTCTCTTAAGTTTTCCTTCTTTCTCCATTCTTAACAATTCAGATTTCACTATTTCCTCTAAGGCATATGGTAAAGGATATGCTTTATGAAATACTGGGATAGCAGATTCTTTTAATGTTAGATTTGCTGAAAAATGTTCAATAAATCCTTTTGGATTTGTCCTAAAACATTTAGGATATAATTTTCTCATTTCAGACAATATTATTTGAATTTTTGTTTCTGAAAAGGTATGATTTACTTTGTGACAGTTTACCTTCAAGTTATTACTTATATTTCGCCAGTTTGGAGAAAGTACATCTAGCCAGTTCCTTCCTAATAAAGGAACGAAATTTTCCTCAGAACATACTATTAATGGTAAAATTGATTTTTGACCTTTTTCATTACTCACTCCTACCATAACTTGACCTTTTACGTTAATTTGACCTGATATAGACGAAAGCTTACAAGCAGAAGGATTTATTAACCTTCCAGGAAATAATGTGTTGAAAGTTTTAAATGGAATAATAGATAATGCCGCCCCACAATCAACTTCCATTTGAACCCCCTTACCATCTATGTCTAAACTTACTATTTCTGGGCGATTATTATTTATTTTGATTTCGTTTATTTGCGAGACATTATGAGCAACTTGTGGTTTGTGTGTAGACTTTACTTTTGCGCAATTCCCTTCATTCATTATATTTGACTGACATTGTAAATTATTTGACCCAAAAGTGTTTACATTTCTGATTAATGAATTAATAACCAACTGTTTAACTGTTGACTCTTGTTTATGTTCTCTATTCAACTTAACATTATTATAATTATCAGAATTGATAATTCTTACTTGGTGGATGCTTGTACTCCCGAATATACTCTTCTTCTTCTATGTCTTCTTCTGCCTCTACATGTTTTATTTTCGACTTGCAGTAAGGAGCTGTGTGACCTACTTTGTTGCAATTATAGCATGTCCAAAATCTTGCAGGGCATGCGGCTGGATCATGAAATCTACCACATCTGTGACAGTTTTGGTAAATATTTTGACTTAGTGACGGATTCTTATGAGACTGACCTGTGTTGCCTTTATATGTTGGCTTAAATTGATATGACTGCTTTTGTTTATGACTATACTGACTTGGTTTTTTATTAACCGGAATTGCACCTCTTTGACAGTTACAGCTTGACGGACTTGCACTCACTCGACTTCTTCGATAATTGTGACTATCTACGCCTGTATATTCGTTTCTACTTTGATTTCCATTATCATTATATTGACTGACTCTACTTGAATTCACTTTGTTTATTTGAGATCCCTGATGAAGGGTTTTTGCATATTCTGACAATGTTTCCTCCTGTAGTAAAATTTCTTTGGCTTTTTGGTAAGTTAAATTTGTTTCTGAGAGAAGTTTTCTTCTGCTGTTATCACTTCTAATACCACAGACCAGCCTGTCTTTACATTGCTCTCCAACTGAAGCTCCATAGTTACATTTCATAGCAAGTTCTTGTATTGCTTCAATATAGCTTTTAATTGATTCATCTTGCCTTTCATCTCGTCTGCTGAATGTAAATCGATTTGTTGTTATTAGCCCCTCAGGTTCATATTTGTTTAAAAGTATTTTCTTCAGTTCATCTAAACTCTTGTCTCTTGGTTTCATAGGGAGACATGTTTTATGCAGAATACTATAATTCTTACTTCCTAAATATGACAAGAATAACTTTTGTTGAACGCTCTCGGTTTCTTCAATTGCGTTTAAATCGCAATACAGTTCAAAACGTTCAATCCATGACGAAAAGGACTCCGATAATTCATCAAATGGTTCAAGTGTCCCACGTGCTAGGTTTTGAACGACTACAATTTGCTGGTTTTCCTTTGTAGCACCTTCCTCAGACATTTTCGTTGAAGCTTTGAACGTGGATTCTTCACTCTCGTCGCCAATGTTATGTCCAGCTTTAGGGTAACTTCAATAAATAAATTCACTTGACTTTTTAATACTTTTTATTACTATCTAACATATATTGAGACCCGCCAACTTGAGACAACTCGTTGACAGTATCGTTCAAGGAAAATCACTAAAGTGGAATAAAGGTCGTTCCGCAGTGTACATATCACAGTATAGTGGCATACATTTCAGACCAGAAGTCGTTCTAATCGACTGTGAAACACCACAGACTTTAGAATGGCTCCGGCTGATAGTACCAAAGCTAGAGAGCTGGAAGGGAGCAGAACTGACAGTGTGCCAGGGAGACGACATCCCAAAAATGCACACCGCCACGATCTTCCTCCCAAGAAGCAAAGGCGTAGAGGAAGGTAAGCTTCTTCGCTTGATTAAAGCGCAGAATGAGGGTTTGGAAACAAACCAGTGGAAGGTCCTTAACCTAAGAGAAGAGGGCAAAGGCCTAGTCTTGAGGGCAGGAATAGATAATCTATCCTGCCAAAAAATCAAGAACAACGGGTTCACCATCCATTACCGGTTTGGGAAAATATCCGTACATGGCCTCAGAAAAGAAGAGGGAAGTAACAAGGAAAAGATTTCCATTTCCTCCGAGGCCAGTGGCGACTCGTGTAGTGTAGAAAGCCTACACATCACCAAACTCCTTGGGAAAGAGTCGCCACTGACCGAGGAGGAAATGGAGATTGCGTCGGAGGAAGGGGACAGTACTCTTTCAGAAGGGGACATCACCCTGACGAAAGAGGGAAACACCCAAGAAGACAACCAACAGGATGGTGGGAATTAACTCAGCTCAAGTTAATGCTCACCATGCCAAAGGAGCATCAGCGGTGATCACAAGATTGTTCACCAAGGACCAATGGGGGTTGTGTTTAATCCAAGAACCTTGGGTTAATAATAACCAGGTAAGAGGATTAGCATGTAAAGATGCTAAAATAGTATATCACACTGGTAGTGATACACCAAGAACATGTATTATGATCCTAGAGAGACTACCTCTCCACCCATGTCAGCATGCTTACCGGGCAGGCAGATCTACGGAGACTGCACTGGTACAACTGACGGAGGATATCCGAGGTGCTCTAGACAACCAAGAAACTGTAGTATGTGCATTTTTGGACATAGAAGGAGCTTTTGACAATACTCCACATGAGGCAGTCAGAAGAGCATTGAACAGAAGAGGTGTAGACAGCACAACATCCAAATGGATATCGGAACTGCTCACCACAAGAATAGCAGAGACGAGGACGAGCAAAGACATTGTGTCCATCTGCACTACCAGAGGATGCCCACAGGGAGGAGTAGCATCCCCATTAATGTGGAGTCTGACGGTTGACGAACTCCTGTGTGGTTTGACAGATCTCGGAATATCCTGCCAAGGATATGCCGACTGTCATAACAGCCAGAGGGAAATGCGAAAACACCCTTTGTGATATCGTACAAAAGGGTCTGAACTATACAAATAGCTGGTGTAGGCAAGTGGGACTTGGCATCAAACCCACTAAAACCATCCTGATAGCCTTCACTAAGAAAAGAAAACTCAACCTCAAAACCATAAAACTTAATGGGAACGAGATTGAATGGAGACAAGAAGTCAAGTATCTAGGTTTAACTCTGGACAGTAAACTCCTGTGGAACAAACACGAAAAGGAGATTACATACAAGGCAAAAATGGCTATAATGGTGTGCAGAAATCTGGCAGGAACAAACTGGGGCTGTAACCCAAAAATCCTAAGCTGGATGTACACTGCCATAGTGAGACCAATCAACACCCATGGAGCCATTGCGTGGTGTAGTAGAACTAGCCTATTGACGACGAGAGAAAACCTCTCCAAAATTCAAAGACTAGCCTGTATATGCATTACAGGAGCAATGAGAACATGCCCAACGGCAGCCATGGAAGTGATTCTCAACCTCACCCCCTTACATATGGTGGTGGAAAGTGTTGCAGAAAGAACAAGATACAGACTAGGTAGAGAGGGAATCATTGAAAAAAAAAACACCTTCTCACTTCTTAGAAATCAGACAACCTGGGACATGCCACAAGACGGTATGATGAAAAAATATAACTTTTCAAAGAAATTCGTTACGGAAATGAGGAACAAGAAGGAATTACCAGACTTGGAAAGAATGCCATTCAATGGTACACAGACAGCTCAAAAGCAATAGAAGGAACTGGGATAGGAGTGGTCGGGCCAGGAACCAAACACTCTGAAAGCTTTCTTTCACTATCTTTCAAGCGTCAATCCACGCCATAAGACAGTGCGCCCAGTTCAATATTGATAAAGGATACAGAAGACAAAGTATTATCATAATGTCGGATAGTTAAGCAGCCATTAAGTCACTGAGCTCTTGTTTAATCAGTTCCAAAATGGTGTGGGAATGCCTAGACAAACTCAATGAACTAGGCGAGAACAACATAGCCACCTTACTATGGATTCCAGGACACACTGGAATAGAAGGAAATGAAATAGCAGATGAACTAGCAAAGAGGGGGACTGAAATACCTTTCTGGGGGCCCAAACCCTTTTGCGGAATCAGCCCCAATGTAATATTGGAAGAAATAAATAAAGCCGAGAAAAAGAGAAGATCTGACCATTGGAAAGATCTAGTAGGTAGCTTATACAATCAAAGACTTCTGGGTGACTACAACCTGTTAACATCAAAAGAATGCATAAGTCAAAGTAAAACTGCGCTAAGAGTTTTAACAGGGATCCTAACGGGACATTGTCGCCTGAATGGGCACCTGAAAAAGCTCAAAATAGTGGAGGAAGAAGAATGCAAATTTGGTGGAATGGAAGAAGAAACCTCCATCCACATACTTTCCAACTGCACAGCACTCCAGAATCCTAGAGCACAGCACCTGGGAGATTACTGGATAGAAGAGGAACATTCGCCTAAGTTGAAGCCTGCAGACATCCTAAAATTCCTCCGGGAAATAGGACTAAAGGAACTACCAGTTTTTGAGACTCTCCTCAGAAGCTGAGTAGAAGTGAGGGGGCACAATAGATCTTTTAGATCTCAGTGAATGTCACCCCAAAAATCACACATACATACATAGATACAATGCGTGAACGAACATTGTCATGCCTGAGTCCAGTGAAATGTCAGTTCTCCAATACAAATATCGCCCCACACCATAACTCTACCACCTTGGTAACTGTACACCTTCTGGACAGCGGCAAGACGTTCCAGATTTCCGGGTCGTCTCTACACAAGAACTTGTGTAGAAACGAAGAACTTGTGTAAAGCGGGACTCATCTGTGAAGAGAATAGTACGCGGTTCTCGATGTTCCCAGTTGAAGTGTTCGTGAATCGTGTTCCCATGCTAGTCTTATACCGTGATATATAGTTAATGGGGGTACCCGAAGCGATCTACGGGCGTTAACATTGAACTTGTGTGACCTGTTTCTCAAAGTTTGACCGCTGACAACGACATTGTGTGTGCGGTGCTAACTGACCTGCAGTGATTGTACGATTTCGTACTTTCTGTGAGCGAATGAAACGATCTTGTATATGATTCGTTGCTCTTGCATGGACTTCTCGTCTTTCTCTAACATCGCCATCTTCTCATCCAACGACAAAAAATAACACTGGGCGATTAATTAAGGACTTCATCTGAACTTCTATATTTTGGAGCCGCTTCAACCATCCCTACTGCTCTCCAATTGCTCTTCGAGGCTCATATCTCGTCTTTTCATATTTCTCCAATCACTGAACACTTATTCGAGTAACAAAAATCACTTTAAACTCTGTACACACTGGTACCAACAAGAAAACAAATACGAATCCAATAAATTGAAAAGTTATCACTTTTGTTAATGATCCGTTAATTTCAAATTCAATTACTGTTTTAAGTCCATTTTCCACGGTGTGACTTGACGCTGCTGCTCGAGAAAGTTGCATGCAATTTTTTTTGTAATTATTTGGTTTTGGCATACAATACAGTTATCAGTGGTCAAGTCTATTGAAGGGTAAGTGTAGGTATAATTTCTAAAAATACTTTGTGGGTGGTAGTGATAAGATCTGGATATAGATACTGTGTATTTGAAGCACCAAGATATTATCTGTTAAAGCTGAATCTATCCATTCTAAGAAACGCCTCAGATTCTTGATTGACTAATCTTAGGGCTCGTCGGTTGTCTCCTCTTAAAATCCATGGTCTCGTCCACCAACGGGCAGGATTTCTTCTACAAGTGTGTTTCCTTCTCGCAGTTAGTAGAGCAACACCTGACAATACTGTTACTAAAACAATGCCCTCAATGTCTTCCTCATCCATTTTGTTAACTTCACTACTCAATTCTAGAGAAACTACTCCTATTTGCTAACTAAAACTGCCAATTTTTTCACGAAGTTGGTATCACGTAACGTTTCTCCTATTCCTGGATGAGTCGCGGCAACTATCGAGGTGCTGATTCTACTTCTTCTCGTAGCGATTTGTCCCAGCAACAAGTCGCTGCAATTTGTCGCAACTTGAAATTTGGACTTAAGAATACCAAATTATTCTATACCCGTCGAGTCAAAGGTTCGATTGTTTCTGTTTATTTCCTTTCAATTAAAAAATCGTTTACTTCAAAAGAAACCTTTACAAATATTTCCAGTCTGTTTTTAATTCACTTGCTCTGATTCACATAATTTGGTTCGTATCGAATTGCACTAATAAAAACAAATCTAGTGTAGAAAAAATACACTTGCACTATTTACTACCGAATAAATCCGAAGCAGAACTAATCGATTCTAATCATTAAACATCCAACAATTATAAAACGGTCATAGACAGGTCTGGATTTAGAAAATTAATTCAATGACTTGTCAATCATTTTGGGATCATAATAATATACACATTAATCAGGTTTCCGTATTTATAACGATATAAAATACAGCAATATTTAAGAGACTATGATTATGTTTTGACTGAAATAAAGCCCCAATTATCACCCAAGCCCAAATTTGCCAAATTTTATGACAGGCCTCACTTTGAACAATGAAAAAATACATCAAAAATCATATATGCTTTGGCAAGTTTATCTGAAACCGTGAAAGGAATGCAGTCGAAAACATTCGACATTGCCACGTTCAACTATGAAAAAGCTGAAGTGATAATAATTATAAATAATAATTATAAATGGTTCTCTTTATTATTAACAATATTAAAAATATGATTAAACATGAATTTTATAATGTGCTTGTTTCCTTGGATTTATTCTATTAACATTATTTTTCCAATTTACGAATATTGAAAGGGAACACTTTTCCAAATTTGTTATGGGCTTCTTCAAGCTATGGCAACGCTGTACGAAAACCATAATGACCACACCCTGCTCCAGATAAACTTGCCAAACTATACCTACCTAAATGGGGACGTCGTTTTGCTCACATTATGTACATGTTATATAATTTCAACCCCCTCCCACTATAATCACCTACTTCTAATTTATTTTTGAATAGAATGTCATTATTTATGACCAAAAGATTCCATCAATCTCGGAACAATATAGTGTTAGTTCTTCCAAGTTAATTACGTAAAGTTAGGTAACTTTATGATGCTCCAAACTGGATGATAATAGTAGCACGACAAGTACATATTATTACCAATTTTTTGAGTAAAATTTTTGGTTAAGCCGCCTTTTAAAGTAATTTTCAAGCTGAACAAAAATATTATCAATAAATAATTCTAAAGGCAATTCGGACCTGGAAACTTACTTTTATAAAAAATATCAAATTCATCAACCGTTAAACAACAAACTTATTTTTTCGTAAATCCGCTAAAACCTGTTTCCACGTTATATAATGAAACAACTAATGGTATAAAAAACTATCTCTTACGTTTCCTAAGACGAAACTCTTAAAATCACTTTAACTTTCGCTTTAGGGCAGGCAGCCAGGTGATATTTTTTAACGGCATTTAATTATCTTTAATCAATATAATTTCAATAAATGTGTCGTTTGAACGGATATCGAATTTTAATTGCATGATTAAAATCGTTAAAGTTAATGACACCGATACCGGATAGTCGACAGCGAGCAGATGACTTTCAAATGCCCTCTAATGAACAGCTTGTTATATTCACTGAGCTGGTATTTTACGCATTTACAGACGGCTTTTAGAGAATCTATGAAATTTATGATTACAAAAAATATGTCAGAGACTCAGAGGTTGTTAATACCATTACTTCAGGAAATAGTGCAGCACCGGTTGTTAAACCATGCTTGTACAGGACCAGAAAATATGTAATTCTCAATTTTCATTTAATAATACATATTTGTGAAATTAATTGAATAAACAGTGTAAATCATTTGTGAAATGCGATATCAAATAACACTTGATAAGAAGAAGTGATCATGCGCTCTATCCAGCTTATAGGAAAAAAATATTTTTTTCACTTTTCCGCACTCATTTTAGTGCGGAAAGAGTCACTTTTCCGTACTAGTGCGGAAAAGTAAATTTGTCAAGTTTTTGGGGAGTATACTGACATTTGAATATTTAAAATATATATTTGTATGATTGTAGTTTACCAAACGACTGAAAAATTGATAAATTTATTAAAATTCTTCTATAATTTTTAATAGAAAAAAAAAATTTTTCAATAATTTTTTAATGGCCCTGGTATAAGCCTCATCAAATGAATGTCAAATAATAATAATCAATTTGTTGATATGTATTTAATAAAAAATGTTTCTTTATGGATTTCTTTTTGGATTTTTTCCGCATGTTAGTAGAAAAAATAGTGTACCTAACACGTGCGTAAAGTGACTTTTCCGCACTTGATTGCTGGCCGAACTCGCTAAAGCGCCGTTCGGCCATCTGCAATAGCGTGCGGAAAAGTATCACTTTCCGCCCTAGTTAGGTAAACTACTATTCCGTCCGGGATGTACCCACTTCGGAAACGGAAACTTTGCCTTTTGGTTCTGGCTCCAACAATTTAAATATACATTTCAAACAAATTGAAACCTCTCCAATATTAGCAATGGCTAGAATTTCAATATAAATATTGATATAAATAAGAATTATAATGTTTTTATTAATATGTGGTAGTTCAAATCAGAACTAAAATGTATAATAAATAAATGTGACGTCCCAATTTGTTATTCTATACGTTTGCCGAGAAAAAATTGTACGCAACACGCCCGAAAATATATTTTTTGGACTCACACATTTTGTCTATTCGTCCAAAAAAACCAATTTTCCGGCCTTGTTACGTAAATTACTATATTAGATAGCGAGTATTGCTTATGTGATGAAATTACTGCTTCGCAACATATTATATTGGAATGTCCACTTAAAAATCTAGAAATCAATACACTCTATCAAAACTCAAGTATGCAACAATTATTAAGTTGAGTTTCCAATAAATTCCATGAATCTACTGACACTACAGGATAATTCAACCTATAGTATCCAATACCACAATACCAAAATAGATTATGGATAATAATGAAAATACATTAAAAAAATAATAAATATAAATGAATTGAAAATAATAATGAATAAAATAATATCAATACTACCAGGTTAGGTTGGGTGTGTGGTGAGTGGGTCTATAAGGACCTCCACTGTGAGTCGCAAGAGTCTATTGTGGCTCACACGTATTCAGATTTCACCAAACAAATTCAGCTTCTTAACGAAGCCGATTAGTTTATTTGGTGAATGATATTTCAGGTCCGAGGACGAGAGA
Organism: Galerucella pusilla; assembly: GCA_910591695.1. Classification (NCBI taxonomy): domain Eukaryota; kingdom Metazoa; phylum Arthropoda; class Insecta; order Coleoptera; family Chrysomelidae; genus Galerucella; species Galerucella pusilla. Next base: position 10,631 of record CAJUYI010000230.1, on the reverse strand, counting down.
GAGACCCTGCCAAATATCAGATACTGGATTCGAGCTGCAGCGGGGCAGGCACAAATAATATGCTCTGCTGTTTGATCATCTTCCAGACAAAGACGTTAAAGTCGGATTTTCCGACAGTCCAAGTTTTAGCATATATGATTCAAATGACAGTGGCCTGTTAAAAGGCCTGTTAGACAACGTAGGTTTTGCCTGCTATAGTCTAGCATTTGCTTGGAGACATTCTTCGAAGGATGTATAAAAGCCTTTCAATGAACCAATCCTGGTAATTAATGCCATAAGTCTAAAGCTGACCAGGTATTTAGTGTTTGTTTGCGCTGCCAATTGTAGGTTCCGGTCCGATAGAATCACGTGCCTTCTCATTTCCTTCCATGCCAGAGTGACCAGAGATCCAGACCAGCAATACTTTAGTGAGTTTTCCTATTGAGGAGAGTCTTTTTTGGTAGTCTAAAGCCAATTTCGGCATAACACGGTGAGAGCTGAGTGCTTTCAAAGCCGCTTGGCTATCCGAGAAAATTTGTATTGTTTTATGTATGAGATTGGCTTGCTCCAATCTCTCCACACATGAAACAATGGCGTTAATTTCCTCCTGAAATACAGTTGCATAGGATCATAGATAGGTTGAAATATCTGCTTTAGGTCTGCGCCCAATTACACCTGCACCAGAGCCTGAGGGTGTTTTGAGCCCCACCTGAGTACCGACAGCTATCTGCTCTTAATAGTTCATCCTTACGGAGGACCAATTCATCTCTACTTGGAATTAGGACGGTATAAGGCAGGTCGTAATTCACTGTTGGAGGATTTATGTCAGAGGTCATTCCCAGAATACTGCGACTTTCAGTGTCCACTAGCATTCTGCTTCGTTCTGTATAAGCCTCATTTGTGCGTGTTGAAATATGCGCAATTCTGTATGTTGTCTATCAAGCCTCTCTTTACAAAAATATATGGAGAGGAGGTAGCTCCAGAAGGATTCCTATGGCTGCTGACGGCGGGGAGCTGATAGCACCCGTAATTTCCAGACAAGCCTGTCTTTGTAAATCGGACAGCTTAGCATAGGCCATTCGCTGTAAAGCTTTTGGCCACTAGGCAATAGCTCCATATGTGATCATTGGTCTAACGATCATCACATACAGGGTGTATCAACCTTACGACAAACTTCGGTATATGGGTTATTTTGAGAAATATCGAAAAATGTTATGAAAAAAAATGGTAGATGTGTTGGAGGGACATATTTTGAAATTATATCGAACTATACAGAGTGCTGCATAACTCCGTTACAAACCAAACATATGATTTTTCAAATGGGTACCCCTCGGTATATTATACCGAATTCGGATTGGTTAGATTTTTTTGAAGCTTTTGATATGAGGTTTTGCCACGTTATACAGAGTCCTTCAAAAGATATGGACACGTTTATGTGAAAATCGTAGGTAAATCAACGCTCTGTAGCTTGTTGTACGTTGGAGAAAAAAAATGTATTTTGCCAAACAGAGTTTCGCAACATGATGCAATATCTCCGTATCCTATTGAATTTCAATTATACTTTTTCTTGTAGACAGGGTGAACGGAAACTCGAACCTGTCATTTTCTTTCTTATTTCAAATGGAACACCCTGTATTTTATAGCAAAAATAGAATCTTCGATTATGTAACTTCAATTTTTGTTGAGCATTCCCTATACCCAAAGTTTCTAAAAACACAGTTATTTTGTAATATTTATTGTAAAATATTACTACTAACCTATTATGTGATAGCATTAAACGTTGTATGTAAAAAAATCCTAATTAATAATAAATTTTAATGAACAATTTATTCTAAACAAAACTAGCCACCAAAAGTATAATCCCAACCGTAATATTGAACTAAAGGTTCAAAATGTTCACCGTTAACATCAATGCAATGCTGCAGAATAGTTCAAATTTCTCAGCATCAACGTTAGCAGATCGAAATCCCGCACTAATTATTTCTTTCATGTCATCTTTAATAGCCAGGGATTTTATAAACTTATTCCTCACAAGACCCGAAAAAAATAAATATACTTTTGTTAAATCGGGTGACCGAGATGGCCAATCAGTTGGGCCCCCTCTTACAGCATTGCATTGATGTTAACGGTGAACACTTTGAACCTTCAGCTTGATATTACGGTTAGGATTATACTTTCGGTAGCTAGTTTTGCTTAGAATGAATTATTCATTAAAATTTATCATTAATTAGGATTCTTTGTTACATACAACGCTTATTGCTTTCACATAATAGGTCAATAATAATAGTTTACAATAAATATTCCAGATAACTCTGTTTTTATAAACTTTGGGTATAGGGAATGCTTGACAAAAATTAATGTTACATAATCGAAGATTCTATTTTTGCTATAAAATACAGGGTGTTCCATTTGAAAGGAGGAAGAAAATGACAGGTTCGAGTTTCCGTTCACCCTGTATATAAGAAAGAATATAATTGAAATTTAATAGGATACGGAGATATTGCATCATGTTACGAAACTCTGTTTGTCAAAATACATTCTTTTTCTTCAACGTACAACAAGCTACAGAGCGTTGATTTACCTACGATTTTCACATAAACGTGTCCATATATTTTGAAGGACTCTGTATAACGTGGCAAAACCTCATATCAAAAGCTTCAAAAAAATCTAAACAATCCAAATTTGGTATAATATACAGGGGTTCCCATTTGAAAAATCATATGTTTGGTTTGTAACGGAGTTATGCAGCACTCTGTATCGTTCGATATAATTTCAAAATATCGACCTTCAGCACATCTACTATTTTTGTTGATAACATTTTTTGATATCTCTCAAAATAACCCATATACCGAAGTTTGTCGTAAGATTGGTACACCCTGTATATAATAATTTATAAATACATCGTATATTATATCATTTTAGTAGTTGTCTTTTCATAAACTCTAGTAACAATAAAAATGTTTTGAAATGTATATCGATAAGTTAAAGATAAGTGCTCGAATCAACACCTTTCTATAAATTTCAATTCTCGTCTCTACAGCATAACTTTCCTTATTACAGAAAAATACATTTTAAACTGGCAATTTGTATAATAAACGTTATTATACACACCCTGTAGATAATAAGCCCTCTTAATAAATTCATATCGTGATCATGTCCAATGCAGCTGTAATTTGTACGTTCCACTAGTTTTGAGGTCAAAGCAATTTGAGGTTATGGACAAGATTATAAATTTATTTCACTTTCTGCTAACTACTTTACCGATCCGGTCGTTGCTTCTTGCTAACTCGGAATAAATTACGTGTTATTATTACATTTTTAAGCGGCAGTTTGCTTTCACCGATTACATTTGATAAACGAAAATTAATCATACACAGTGGCGCACAAATATGATTTTTTGAAAATAATATTCTGTAAGGGGGAACATAAGATGTCTATTTATTGGTTTCACTGTATAAATATTACAAATATCTGTAAATTGAGAGTGACGTGAGACCAATAGAGTAAATTGAAATAATACTCTTCTTGGTGTGCGTCATCGATTGTTTATGTCCTAACACATTACGTAGAAAGAAATGAAAAAAGGCAGGTCTGTGATTGATACTAATCAAAATATCACAAAAATGAACCGTTTATAGTATACTACGTAACGTGTGTGGTAAGAAGCATTCCGTGAGTGCGTAAAATGCATTACAACACGAGTTACGTACTATACTTTACCGACGACCTACTTGTACTTGTATTTTTCATAATAAGCATAAGAAATAACAGTTACATAATTAGAGGTGCTTGGTAAACTCCATCTCTATTACTCTATAACCAATGAAAGAAGTACATTAAGGAGCTAACGTTTAATCATTACTAATATATTGTTGATAATCGAAAGTCCATTTTTCAATTATAATCAATACATACACGTAGCCCTTTGGGCTTCTCATAGTTAAACGTGGCCATATCGAATGTTTTCAAATAGTAAATTTTGAATAAAATGATGACGTCTATTGACAGTTGCTAAGATGTTGCTAGGGAAGCCGTGCGATTTACTTTTTCTACTCTCACACTAGTAAATTCCATATTACCTACTATTTGGTTACTAAGTAAATAGATCATTACGGATACTGACACGTAATGACTAGCACGTAAAAAAAAAAATTACGCTTCAGTTCTAGAAAAACAACAATTTATCACCCAAGCCTAGTCAGTCAATGGTTTGGAGTAACCATGGAAACGAGTTAGTAGAGGTTGTTTTGACGTATAATAATTGATAAGACTCGCTGTCACTAGCTGTTAGTGTGAATGTACTTGTTATTCATGCGTTTTATTTTTATTATTGAAGTTGTTCGTAGAAAAAGTATAGTACACAACTAGAGTTGTAAGCTTATTACATGCTTATAGAATTACCAACTTTTCTATTCGCATGTAATAAGCAACTTACAAATCTTGTTATGTAATATACTATTACAGCTGTGCGTTTTTTTTACAGTGCGTAATGTCATTACATTGATACCGACTGTGTATTATTGATCGATTACAGGGGGGGTCGTATGTAAAATGTATTACAAACGTTAACCCTGATCTTTGATTTACAAAAATTTGATTGGTTGATTCTTTAGATTACGCACAAGCGCACCGTACTTTGTTGTTTACGATCAATTATTATTTATGAAAAGTGAATATTAATCTTATTGTTATATTTATTTAAATAATACAAAAATATGCCTAGATACACGGAAAAGTTCTCAAGTATCTTCATTTAGAAAAAGAAGCTGATACAATCCTGATGATTTTATTTGTCAAATTTAAGATTAGCTATAATATGTCAAAATAGGAAATAAAATAAACTACATGCCAAAAACCCGGATATACGTCACAAACGATGACGCACACCAAGAAGGGTATTATTTCAACCAATCACGCATATTTCATATTCTGCTTAGATATTAATTTGTTATAGTATAGTTGATATCAAAAATAACTAATGATAGGAAAAAAACCAGTTTCCATTGGAAATCACTTCCAAGTTTAAAAATAAAATTCAAATTTTGTTGCACTTTCCTACCACCAACCCGAGGATTTCCGAACGCTACCGAATACGTTTGATGTCATACCATTTGTTTACTTTTGTCAATATGGCCGGTATTGCATTCGGTTCTGTGTAGTTTTGTGTTTATATTGTATTTTAATTAACTATTAATTGCTTCATCGACGAAAAAAGTATTTTATTTACTAGTACAGTGTTCAGTGAAGATTCTTTCATATTTTGTGAGTAAAGAAATAGCTAGCGAAGGTTTTGTAAAAGCACAAACTGATAACTTGCCCAAAAAAGAGACTCATTTATGCTGCTTGAATTTATGACGTCAAACAGCTGCTTTGATGCAGAGGAAACAAGAAGAGGAGTTAAAGCGTTATCATAAGTTCGATTGAAACTATGTATTATAAACTATTTTTTAAGTTAATATGAAATAAGTAAATACATTCTGAATTTTTAAAATGTAAATTTCTTGATGTCTGTTTAAAGCATACATTTAATTTTAGAAGGCTAGAGTTCTATGTAGATTTTTCATCTGTCATTATTTTAAAAGGGGATTTAATAGGTAATACCAAAATAGAATATTACATAACCTGTATAGAAAGTGACGAATTTTACACGGGTATGAGATCACATGAGGGTGAGAAAGTCACTGTCTAACGAGCCGTTTCCACTATTTTTCCTACGATTACACTCAAAAATGACTTAATCGTGCTCTTTGTGTACCCAGTTGGAAACCACTAAATTTCTGTTGAATAATATATCTGCTCATTTTCAGTGGAAACTTGATGTGTGGTCGTGAGAAAATAATGTTTTTATGGTTGATTCGTAGACAAACAATTTAAAAAGAAAAATTACCAACATATAAGTAGGTAGGTACTTATATTAAAATGGTCTTCACAAACAAAAGCAGTGGTATTTGTTGAAACATGATCTTTGTTTCGACGCATAACTTTGCAATCACAAGTTTATTTGAAGTTTATTTTCTCTTTTTCCCTTGGTAACGACATTGACATGTTCAAAGAATTGAATATAAATCCAAATAACTGGCCTGTTTGAAAAGGAATAAAATCTCTTTTTTCATGATTAATAGCGAAACCCAGGTTTTCTAATAATTGTCTAGATGTTTTAATGTTTTCGGAACATACATATCGGTCCTTACCGAAAATCAAAATATCATCAAGGTAAATTACAGATAAAATGCCACGAGTTCTTAAATGTTGCATAACGGATTTGAGAAGTTTAGTGAAAATGTACGGTGCTATATTTAAACCGAAACACAGACAAGAAAACTCATATAATTTCTTATCAAAAAAAAAACTTAAATATTTTTTATGACATTTGGCAATTTGAACTAAAAAATATGCGTCCCGTAGATCCAAAGAAGCTATAAAACAGTCTTTATACGAGAGATTTTAAAGCGTTCGGTAATCCTCTAATTTAAAATGTGGTGCTGATATATAATTGTTAAGATTCTCAAATTTAGAGTAAACCTGAAAGTGCCGGTTGGTTTTTTCCCGAGGGAAAAAGGCGATAAAAACCATCCATTTTTCTCTTTGCATTCCTTCACAGCCCCCTTGCTTATTAACTTTTGAATAACTTTTTCCAAGACAATTTTCTCAGTTATAGTGCATGTTTTATTATGCTGAACATTTCTTTGGATCAGTTTGAAATTGAGCAGTAGTTTGAAGCCTTCAATGTAATTTATAATGAAAGGGTTTTTAGTTATCTTAAGCCACTGAGGAACAAAATATCGCAGTCTACCTGCCAGGTTACCTACCTGCGTAACTTCTACAGATCCCTGTGATGTTGGAGGTTCCGTAGGTAGCACTCCCTCCTCAACTTCTACAAATTCTTATGATGTTGACGGTTTCGTATATTTCGATAGGACGTGCGAAGGTTCGGTTGGCGTCCTTTCAAAGTCATTTTTGTAACTTGAACTGAATCTCGTTTCCTGTTTTTAAAATTCCGGCGCTTGTAGTTAGAAGACTTCTGATTTTCGAAGGAATCAGGGATCTTGATATCTCGGCTGGTGTTTTCAACTTATTTAGCCGCCTTGCATTTTTCGGAAAAAACATTATCGAATGAATATTTTCCCGGAGGTGTGTCTTGGGCTGCTTTTTTGACTGCAGCGGATAGTTTAGAAGACAATAAATACCGTCTGTGTGTATTTATTCCATGAATGCCCTCTGCTGTGAGCCTGCTTGCAGCATCCACTAGAATGTTTGTTCCCTCGCTTTTCTCCGGCCTGTCCAGTGAACTGTTTAGGCAAATAAGAATAATTCTGTAATCTTTGGTTCAGGGCTTAACCCAAAGCGGTTAATCCTTTCTCCAAATCATTTTCAACTTTAGATAAATATATATCAGTATTTTTCTGTTCATTTAAAAGCAGAATGTGTACTTCAGCATTGACCTGAGAAACTTGGAGTATGGTCCCATTAGAATCGGTCGGGTATTTTTCATATTACTTTCAGATGATCCTTATCGGACCATTTGAGAATATAAGAAGACCAACGTGTTAAGATTTGATCATTCGAAGGGGGACCTGTTGCTCCCTCAGTAAGCTCCTAGAGTAAGCGCCTAGAAGATCGATAATCTAGATCACTTCCTTTTGTAGAGACCTATTCTGGTCTTGTAGGCACATGAACCTGGTCCTGTGTGGTATTGTTTGAACTATAGTGGTATACCGAACCGCTTGAGGAAGATCCAGATTCATCACCTGAGAAATGGGAAATTCACCATTTTCAGGATGTCGAACAACAATAAAAATTGTTTTATTCGCTCACTGTGTAGAAGCAGCGACAAAAATATTTCATGAACTATAAAATGTGGACCTTTTCATCTCTTAACTGATAATGAAAACCCTGCATAATGAAATAAGCAAGACAGGTAAATTAAAGAAAACAAAAGATAAGGTCCACGTTACAGACGATCGATAAACGCATCGCTGATTTTTATTACTGATTTTTAACACCGATGGCAGAATACGTAACATTCTATGCCACATAAAGCGGCAGTATGTACGTTGGCTTACACAACCCACATAAAGTAGAGTTATTGCATATTACTGATTTTCACCCCCGGTGGCAGAATACGTAACATTCTATGCCACATAAAGCGGCAGTACGAACGTTGGCTTACAGAACCCACATAAAGTAGAGTTATTGCGTATTACTGATTTTCACCCCCGGTGGCAGAATACGTAACATTCTATGCCACATAAAGCGGCAGTACGAACGTTGGCTTACACAACTCACATAAAGTAGAGTTATTGCATATTCTGTCTATCAGTATTTCTTTGTGAAAAGAATCACCAAAAAGTACAACTCTTTCACGTTAAGTTAGCAATTACGTTTATATTTGTCTTCATATTTATTACAACCAAAAATTAACAATAACTATTGTACTTACATTCTGAAGAGTTGCTTGCCAGCTTACGCATTAACTTTTCAAATAATTTTTTGTACCTGTTTTTAGATTTTCTAGATTCGCGCTATCTTTTCGGCATTTTAAGTTTTTATAACACTGCACTTGTGAACACTTTCGCACAACAATGAATAATGAGGGGTTAAGGGACGACGAGATATGACAGAGGTACTTAGAAAGACTGGATAGCCGGGCAATACAGGGTGAGAAAAATTTATTTCTTTTAACGTTATGGACATTTTGTGGATGATGAATACACTACAGCAGGCGTCTTCAACCTTTTTTAGTGCAAGTGCCAAACATCGATTTCACATCGTCCGAAGGGCCACAACTTTTCACGAAACTTTACCACCTTATCAATAAAATGAAAGACATACATAATTTCAAATTTCAATAATCTTTATTGGTTAATTAAAGTCAATCTTCATTGGTTAATTAAAGTTAATCAATGTGATTTTTGACACTGTTTATTTTTTACAAGTGTGTCAATATTTGTTTTCATTTTTGTGGTTGCAACCCGCAGACTACCTTGTTGTCGATTTCACATACTTCATACGAGAAAAAAGCTGCTCACACACATATGTGCTCCCAAACAATGACATCATTTTCTGGGCATTTTTTCGGATTTCAGGAAACGAGTTGTGATCGACATATTTTACATAGAAATCAAAAACACCCATGTCGAACTTGTCTTTCAATTCCGAATTACACTGCAAATCTATAAGCTCTATCTGAAAATTTTCCGGCATGTCTTCAACGGATACACCGAATGGTCGGGCAAAGAGACTGATGTATTTTTCATTATCTCTGAAGTCAGAAAACCTCGATTGAAACTCTTTTTTGAGTAAATCTACTGCTTCAACGTATTTATCCACATCTTTACATTCGCAGCTCTTCAGTTTAGGAAAGTGCATATACTCTTTTTACAACAACTGATTTTTCCATAAATCCAGTTTAAACTCAAATGCCTTCACAGTGTCCAGTAAGTTGTGGATGAGATTTTCTTTTCCTTGTAGTTTGGTGTTCAAGTCATTGAGGTGCAGCGTGATGTCTGTGAGAAATGCAAAGTCGCAGAGCCAGTCGGGGTCACTAAATTGAGGAACTGGTTTTCCTTTGGTTTCCATGAAGGAGGCGATTTCCGTCTTGAGTTCAAAAACGCGTTTAAGCATTTTGCCTCTGCTCAGCCAACGAACATCGGAAAAATATGTGACATCACCATATTCCGCATTAATTTCGCGTAAAAAATTTTGGAATACTCTGTGGTTGAGGCCACGTGATTTTATGAAGTTCACGGTCTTTACGACCACTTTCATCACCTCATCAATATTTGTGGATTTAGCGCAAAGATTTTGTTGATGAATGATACAATGGTAATGCATCAAAGGAAGATCGTTCTTCTGTTTTTTAATCAAACCCACGAGCACTTCATTTTTTCCTACCATGGATGGTGCACCGTCTGTTACAACTGCAGAAAGGTTTGTCAATTCTAAATTATATCGTCTTAGTACTGTCATCAAGCACTCATAAATATCACGTCCTTTTGTAGTTCCTTTCATCGGAAAAAGAGCAGCCATCTCTTCGGTGATGACAAAGTTATTATCAATGCCCCAAATAAACATAGCTAATTGAGCAGTATCGGTTATATCTGTGCTTTCATCGAGCGCAACAGAATAGTATACGAACTTCGACGCACGTTCTTTTAATAAATTTTCTAAGTCTGTCGCTAACTCTTCGATTCTTCTGGCGACAGTAACATCGGATAAACTGACTTTAGAAAAAAGTTGTTTTTGAGAAGGGCACAATACTTCAGCGGCGGCCTCCATACATTCCTTGATAAATTGGCCATCAGTAAACGGTTTTAATTTCAAAGCTATTTTTTCGGATATAATGTAGCTCACCTTCATGTTTGCTTCATTTTCAATGTTCTGCTTTTGAAAACTATCTTGCTGGCGTTGAAGCTGACTCTTCAGAGCTCTCATTTTATCTTACCGTAACTGTCCTTTGAATGTCTCAAACTTTGTTGCATGCTTTGTATCGTGATGTCTTTTTAAGTTGTATTCTTTCATGGCTGAGAGTGATTGATGACACACCAAACAGACAGGTTTTTGATTAACACTGACGAACAAGTACAACTCAGTCCACTTTTCTTGAAATATGCGGTTTTCTTCACTAACTTTTCGTTTTTTACCCGACGTAG
>CAJUYI010000229.1:183019-202669 GCA_910591695.1 Galerucella pusilla | reverse complement strand
CTTTCGTATTCCATATTCAAAATTCGCTGACATACGATGCGAAGGTCGAAAAAATTGAAAAATGAGAATTTTCAAAAAAAAAATAAGAAATTCTTTTTATTACTGTGATGCCATATAACGATGTCTTGCGTTTAAATTTTATACAAGGGTTGATAATATAATAGTCTTTGGTATTCCATATTCAAAATTCGCTGACATACGATACGAAGGTCGAAAAAATTGAAAAAGAAGAATTTTTCCAAGAAAATCCAAGACATTCTTTTTATTATCTTCTGTATGTTCCGTGTGGTATATTATTGACAACGGTAGCTGGAACGCTACCGAAACGTTGAAATAAAGAATTTAAAAATATTGTGGTTTAATTTCCCAAGAAATTAAAAAAAGAATTCTTTATATTACTGTGATGCCATATAACGATGTCTCGCGTTTAAATTTTATACAGAGGTTGATAATTTGATAGTTTTTCATATTCCATATTCAAAATTCGCTGACAAACGATACGAGGGTCGAAATAATTGAAAAATAAGAATTTTCAAAAAAAAACTACATCTTTCTTTTTGTTAATGTGATGCCATATAACAATGTCTCACGTTCAACTTTCACACAGAGGTTGATAATATAATAGTCTTTCGTATTCCATATTCAAAATTGTTGTATTTTTTTGTTGAAACAATATAAGACAAACGTGAAACAGCAGAATACGTCACCGATCATGACGTAACGGCAAAGGATGGTTGAAAAAACTCTACCATAGTAACGAAATCAAGGTTGATTGTATCATAAAAGAGCGATTGGAAAAATGAAAACAAAATGGAGGTCAGGGACCGGCAAATGCTTTTTCCGGTCCTGACGTCCATTTTCCGGTCTTGATCGGCAAAACGTTATTTTCTTGACGAAAAATTGTCGGTCTTGAAAAAAGAATATTATTCCTATTTTTGGATATTGTAATCGCAACTACATTAATTGATAGTTATCGATTTTCGTAAAAATTTACGCTTTCTCCACTAAAAGAATTACCACGTTCACCTTTTCCATTCGTGAAACAAAGTTAGGATTACAAATAGAAAACATATAATACAAACAATAGGGAACAAGCATAAATTTTGCTATTGGTGGGAATTGACGCTTCATCAGGTCTCCTAACACCTTGCATGCCTATTTTTTCAAAAAAATATAAACTTTACTTTTAAATACTTAATAAAATTTGAAAGTCCGCCAAAACGCGCTTTACGTCATAAAGATGGCTGCCCCATGGTGTGACACCATTTATTTACGTTCTTATTCGTGTATCACGCTCTGAGTTCTTGTGACCTAATTCATTTCTTAAAGCTTAAAGAATGGATAAAGCCGAAAAAAAAACTTTGTATTCCAAGCATTGCAATGTTCCAGTGTGTAAATCAACGTCTATTAAAACTCCAGACAAAATATTTGTTACTTTACCTGGTGGCGCAAGCAAAAATACACTTAAGAGAAGGGCATTACTTTTGTTTGTGAAGACCATTTTAATGTAAGTACCTACTTCTATGATGGTAATATTTATTCTCAAATAGTTTGAGGTTATGTACCTATATGTCTAGGAATCAACCAAAAAAACATCATTTTCTTACGACCACATATCGAAATATGGCTGGTATATATTGTATAAATAAAACATAGTTTAGATCGTACCTACGATAATGCTTTAACTCCTCTTATTTCCTCTGCAATCAAGCAGCTGTTTGACTTTATAAATTCAAGCAGCATAAATGAGTCTACTTTGGGCAAGTTATTAGTTTGTGCTTTTGCAAAACCTTCGCTAGCCATATCTTTACTCACAAAATATGAAAGAATCGTCACTGAACACTGAACTAGTAAATAAAATATATTCTTCCAAAAGTTTTGAAATATCCTCGGGAGCATGGAATATTTATGTCCACTTTTCACTTTACGTTGACTTTTAGAAATAAAAAAAGCACTTACAAACACGTAATGGTCTCAAACAAACATATAAATGATATTTTACGTCGATGAAGCAATTAATAGTTGATTAAAATACAATTTAAACAGACAACTACACATAACCTAATGCAATACCGGCCAGATTGACATAAGTAAACACAAGAGATATGACATCACACGTATCATCGGTAGCGTTCGGAAATCCTCGGGTTGTGGTCGGAGAGTGCATTGAAATTTGAATTTTATTTTAAAATTTGGGAGTAATTTTCAATGGAAACTGGTATATTTCCTATTATTAGTAATTTCTGATATCATATTTACTATTATAAATTAATATCCAAGCAAAATATGAAAAATGCGTGTACTTATTATTGTACCAGTTATTCATGTTACTTTGAGAAAAATTAAATATCCCATCTCTAGTTATACAGCACTCTCCAACCTACGTAGTCGGTAGCGAGCACAAACAATTTTTTTTCGGCTTTTTTTTATTCGCACAGTTTTTTACTGCACAAAATGTATTAATCACTGTTAAAATATAATACTTAAATGCGTACCTACGAAATATTTCATTTCAAGCATTTTATAATTATATAGAAAATTATTAAAATTCAACATAAAATAATATATTTATCACAATTCTAACTGTATAAGCAGCTACGAAAATTGTGAAACATTAGATAGAATTACTTACGATTTAAAATTCACTCCATTAAGTATAAAAATTCATTGTAGTGCAATAATAAAATATAATAATAATATCTTGACTCACCAAATTGTTTTGTAGCTGATTTTCAACAATATTCCATTAGTCAGTCCACCAAATTCATATCGTTTTTATTTTAATATCCAAGGCACTAGGTATTTTTCCGGTAACCGACACATTGCACATAGGTTTATAGGTGCTACACTATAATAACCATTGAGTCAACATTAAAATCTACGGATACACGACAATTAAATTAAAAAGTAAAAAAGTATAACAAACTTAAAATGACGAATTTATTTGTTCTTAGCTAAATTACGTACTGTTACGCACCGGCTACTGAGTTACGACGAAATATCAACGACCGACTGTCAGTAGTGTCAATAGTGTTATCTATGGTGTCAATCATAGACAAAATTATATTATATTCGAACCACAGAATAACCTACTCAAAAAGAAAGGACACTTCTTTCCAGAATGAATGAATTGTCGCTTAAAGGGATTTTGATTTGATATTAATTATAAGTATCGCCACTTATCATGTACTGATGAAACTGTGTTAACAGTTCTATTGCAAATAAACAGAAAAACTACACAAATGGAATAAAAGAGTAGACTGAAAACATGCAAAATTTGTACGTGTGGAAAGTAGCGTGGGTTGTCTACTTTCGTCATATCAGCAATTAGTAATGAAAAAATTACATTATCAATACAGGGTGATTCATTAAGAATGTCCAATCTCTGAACTGTAGATTCTAGACCTCAAAATATGATGATTCTGCTCAACATGCCTTATGCAAATATTGCTAGTTTCCGAGATATGTGGTGTTCAAAGTACAAATATAAATTTTGATTTTCGAAATAATTTTTTATGTTTTCACAATTTCTCTTTGAAAATTGGCAATTTCACGTTTTTTGGCATGAGGAATCATAATTTGCACTCTAGTTTAACATTTCTAATAGAGTTCGCTAGTTACACTTGTAGGTGTTAATTAAATCAAAGTAAACTTTTTTTGGGCTAAACTTACAACTGAAATAATAAAAAAATATTAAAAAACGTTAAATTCTACAAAAAAAAGTTACTCTTCTTTGATTCGTGTAACTCAATCGGTTATCGAGTTATTTGCTTCTAAAAAGTTCAATAAATTTAAATTTTTTCATAAAAAATAACCACGGCTTAATTCACGAATGTGATTTTGATATTAAGAGATCTTTACGAAAGCGGATCATAAAGTGTATTGAAGTAAATGGTGGGCATTTTGAGCATTTGCTTTGAAGTTTTTTATTTTTGTTCACAAATTTGTTATTGTTACATATTTAAGGAATAATAAAATTTTTAATGAAAAAATTAAAATTTATTGAATTTTTTAGAAGCAAATAACTCGATAACCGATTGAGTTACACGAATAAAAGAAGAGTGACTTTTTTTTGTAGAATGTATTATTTTACTTGTAAGTTCAGCCGCAAAAAAGTTTACTTTCATTTAATTAACACAAACAAGTGTAACTAGCGCCCTCTATTAGCAATATTAAATTAGAGTGCAAATTATGATTTCTCATGCCAAAAAACGTAAAATTGCCGAAGAGCAGTTGTTGAAACATAAAAAATTACTGCGAAAATCAAAATTTAAATTTAAACTTTGAGCACCCCGTATCTCGGAAACTTGCAATATTTGCATGAGGCATATTGAGCAGAATCATCATGTTTTGAGGTCTAGGATCTACAGTTCAGAGATTGGACATTCTTAATGAATCACCCTGTATATCGGGATCTATTAACCATACACGAAATAGTTTCTTATAAAATAGTTCTGAACCCATCCACTGCGATCGCTGAAATTCTTCTTTCATACCTTGACAAAGGAGTTTCAGTCCATTTTGTGGCCTTAGTTGCCTTGCCTATTTAGACAGCTCGATTGCAGCTAGCGCTTGAGTGGATGGGTTTGAAACCTCACTTTGTCATTCTAGGTATTTCCTACAAACTCATGGACGTACGTAAAATTTTGGACAGGGGTTGATTTGTAAGAATTCCTATTTACCAAGTACGTGCAATTTACTTTTTATAAAGGAACATTTTATTTGTAAAAATTAGGGAGCTGGGAAAGTTTTCATCCAGACTAATAAACTAATCCTTATTTTTATCGTGTTCCAGATAGAGTTGACGAAAAATTACACAGACGTTCTACAATCCGTATGGGTATTCGTGTAGTTCAAAGGGCATACCCTCCTCCGTCGCCTCATATGTACGTACCTGGAGGGGGCGGCAAAACCTGCAGAGAACAAGCGAAACAAAATAGAAGGGCGCTACTGTTTACTTATAAATGTCTGTGGATGGATTCGACTAGTGCCAAAAGTGAGAAAGGTGAATAATATTAGGTCTTTCTTTATTTTACCCTGTACACACTGTATATGGTTTAGTTACGATAAATTAACTCCAATGTTAAAATGTCATATACCTGGAAATGTTATTGTCACTTTGACATCGAAAAAAAAGGTGTATCTTTCTCGTAAAATTAGTGATTGGCAAAACTGTTTCGTAAATTTATCCGATAAAAAAAAGCTCTTGTGTTTTTACTGATGATAAAAAAAAGACGATGATGTTGCAAAACAAATAATTTTTTTTCTTTACTTAAACATTAAAAACATTCAATCATTCACATTTTCAAATATGTAACAATGAATTCAAAATCACCAGAAAAACTAAATTTTAAATAGTAGACAATGTTCGAATGTTGATAAACGTCAAAACAAACTGGGGTATTTTACCAGTTGATCTGACAACGTCTTGAAGTTTTGGCAACCCGCTTTAGCTGTAAATTGTCCTGTAAATTGTATTTACCGTTGGTACATTAATATTTATTCTGATAAACAGGAAAGTAGCTGAAAATGACATCATAGTCTTTTTATCGTAAAAACCCTATACCATTTTTAATACTTTTATTACTTTCAAAGCAGTTCTTGAACTATCGAATTTGTTCTAAACTTTTTCAATATAACTCAGTGGCTCGTTTCCGATTGCTGCTTGATGTTTTTGACTTTTTTCGTGGAAACTTCCAATAAAATTGGAGTACCTATAAAGAATGTTGTAGCTTCTTGAATTTTTCATTGACTCATTTTTTAATATACGGCAGTAAAGATCTCGGAAATGTATACTCTCTACGCCTATGGAATTCTGCAAACAATGATCTCAGTATACAGGGTGTCCCGTAAATAAGTACCGTCATTTAGAGGCGTGATAGGTCGTTAAATTTTAGCTACTATTGAGTGTTTTACGAACTTAAAAATATTTTTTGTTTCTGTTTTTTATACAGTGTGGAAACCACTTATGGAATAAAATTCTTTATCTCATCATTTTAGAAAATTATGAAAAATGCCGAGACACGTCAACTTTTGAATTGAGTTGTGCGTTATGTAAACATAAATGTAAATGTACAGGGTGATTCACGCAAGTATGCCATAGTCTGTGTTGTTTTTTTAAATGAAACACCCTGTATATTTGCATATTTTTGAAATCCTTGTAATGAACCGATTTCAACAAACTAAATAATGTATGGTCAATTATGAATTATACAGGGTGAAATATTAAAATTAATAATTTATTACACTTGAAATATTGGTACTTTTTTAAATTAGCTAAATATGGATTTATCAAAAATCTAAACTAACTAATTATTAGACGTATTTGTATATTAAACAAAACCTGTTGCGCCCATGAATTTTATCATAAATACCTAAAAATTGACTAAAAACGCCAATAATTAGACAAAATCGGTAAATAATGTGGATTGTTTTAAATCGGTAAATAATGTGGATTGTTTTCTATTCTGTCAGTTGTTGATGTGTTGACAGTTTATACTGAAAAAGTAAAATCTTTGTCAAACACTCTTTCCTTGTCGACATAGCAATGAAATATTTAACTGAGACTCACCGAATTGAGATTTAATCATGATCGGGTACGGGTATAACTGCAGAAGTCAAGTTGAAGTGGTAAACTTATTTAATCACAGGTATCCCGAATTGCCTAATATTTCACAAAGTACTGTGTCTAAAATTCATGCACAATTCAGAGAACTTGGAAATGTCAATCCATTGAAAACAAAACCACACTTCGTTGAAGATGATGTGAAAGTGGATATTTTGTTAAGTGTCGAAGAGAATCCAACTCCAAGTACACGTCAAATGGCCCGTGAAAATAATGTTAGTCATACAACTGTTCTAAAGATGTCTTCATAAAGAAAAACTTTATCCCTACAAATCAACTTTTGTGCAGGAGTTAACAGAAGACGATCCAGATCGTAGAATGGATTTCGCGAAACAGAAATGAGATAGCTCTTGGTACCATTCTTTTTTCTGACGAATCAACATTCACATTGAATGGAGAGATAAACCGACAGAACTGTAGATATTGGTCAGAAGAGAATCCTAATTGGATGCGTGAGACACATACTCAGTACCCTCAAAAGGTGAACGTTTGGGCCGGTATCATAGGCGACCATATTATTGGTCCTATATTTATAGATGGAAATTTGACAGCTGAAAAATATTTAAATATGCTTAGAAATGAAGTTATTCCTGCGTTGGCAAACTTATATCCCAACGCAATAGATCATAGCTTACCGAATGAAAATGTTTGGTTCCAGCAAAACGGGGCAACACCCCATTATGCTTTAAAGGCAAGAACTTATTTAGATGAAATCTTCCCCAATAAATGGATTGGACGAAGAGGTACTATTGAGTGGCCAGCTAGATCGCCAGACCTTACGCCGTTAGATTTTTTTCTGTGGGGTAATCTCAAGAACAAAGTATAAGCAACACAACCAACTAGCATTGTAGACCTTAAAGACAGGATAACTACAGAAATATTTCACCTCAAACTTTAAACAAAGTTAAGGAGGAGTTCTGTAGGAGACTGTGCTATTGCCAACAACTAGGTGGAGAACATTTTGAGCATTTATTTTAATGTATTAAAATCAAATACAACAGGTATTTTATGTATGTGTTTGATAACTGTAAAAATAAAAATTTCACCCTGTATAATTCATAATTGACCATACATTATTCGGTTTGTTGGAATCAGTTCATTAAGAGGATTTCAAAAATATGCAAATATACGGGGTGTTTCATTAAAAAAAACAACAACGACCATGGCATACTTGCGTGAATCACCCTGTACATTTAAATTTATGTTTACATAACGCACAACTCAATTCAAAAGTTGACGTGTCTCGGCATTTTTTATAATTTTCTAAAATAATGATTTAAAGAATTTTATTCCATAATTGGTTTCCACACTGTATAAATGTTTTTGATCGATTCTGTATATGTAGCCAACATCGTTTCACGTATAATTTTATCAACTCTAGATTCCCAGAATTTCCAAATTCTCAGCAACTTCGAAAATATAGAAAATCAAGGAAAACGATCCCCTTCTGAAAAATTCCCAGCGCACGTCGGTGGTACATTTAGAGAGAAAGTCGTATACAGCAGCAGGCCTAGCAATTTAAGTATGGAAGTGGAAAAGGACCAAGATATTAGACCGGAAAAGGAAGAGGAAAGTGCCAAAATTGTAGAAAAAAAAGAGGGAGCCAAGGCTGAAAATTTGGAGTTCAAGGAAGTAAGTGTTTTATTCAATAAGTTTAAAAGCCGTTATTTGTTGGGAAGCTTTTTAAATTCTTCATGTTAAATTCTGCGTGAAAGTATTGAAAATAATCGTGGTTCAATCTTTCCCAAAAACTTGTTCAGATCTATAATACAGGGTGAGTATTTTACCCTTAAAAAAAGTGAAATTAACTTCATTTTAACAAACATGTGTCATAACACCCCTCCATACTTTCGACCCTAACTGTATAACCGTTTAATGTAGCATATTCTAGTTAACGCCATTCGATTCAATATTAAATTTACCACAGGTAATATGATTGAACTTTTAAGTATGCGTATTTTTTCTTGTGAAAAAATCACTTTAAAGTTGAATTACTTTCACCACTTCACTTAATTTGAGTTTCAACTTTGAAAAATTTGATTAAATTTTGCTTTTGAGTTGATGAAATGGCTTAGGGAAGTTTCGAAGTATCGAACTGTTGCACACAGCTCCCGATAAGTGTGGTAAATAAATTTAGATCGGCGAGGCAGTTATCTTGTTTGCTCTGGGAGCATAGAAGATAAAAAAGTGAATTTTGTAAGGTTGAAATGAGATAAAATAAAAAGAAATTTGGGAATTATACTATTAACGGCCGTTTTCATAACAAATGCTTAAAGTTCACTTTAGCTAAAGTGACTTTATCACTTTAACTTCACTTAAAGTTGAATAATTTTCATAACATTTCTGTTCTGTTCCTTTAATGCCCAGTTTTATAAAGTAGAGTTAAATATCTCGAGTTACCTCGAGGGTTAACTCTCGGGTTAAAATACAAAGATCACTGGTAGACTAGTGCAATTACGGAAAAAATTGGCTAAAATCGGAAAAATTAGTAACAGCCAGGGACCCTCGAAAAAGTATACTTTGGGATATAACTAACCCAGGAAAAATAATTTAAACAAAGTTTGAGAGGAAATGTGTAAATGGGGAGGTTTTTTAGGGGTTGAAAACTTACTTTTGCATTTTTAAGACAGAAAATGACTTTTTAGCGCAAAATGTTGTACAGAAAATTTGTAGATAATAAAAAAATGAACAACTTTTGAATGAAAGATTTTTCAACATAACCTCAAATTCAAGGTGAAAATCACAAAAAACCGTTTTTTTTCTTTTTTAATTTTTTTCACTGGCAAAAAAAATGTAATTTGCATGAAACTTGGTGAAAGTATATCTTTTTTTATGTTACATAAGCACAATTTTTTTGCACACCAAAAAAAAATTATTTTCCGAAATATTTAATATTTTTCGAAAAAAAAGGTTAATTTTCAAAAAAAAATTGCTGCAGTCAAATTTTCGATTTTCGAATTCTGCACCCACGCAATTTGTTCGTTGGAATGTCAACTTTAATATGGCTTGTCTATGTTGGGGTCGAATTTTGCATTAAACCCCTTAAAAATTGAAAAAACGAAAAAAATGACTTTTTCATATGCGTATTTTTTAATATGTATTATACTATGTATTATTTTCAATTTTTTTTAGTACTTACGTAAACAAATAATTCTTTTACAGGTATAATTCAATAAAATAATTTAAATTTTGAATAAATAATATACAACAATGTATTTTTTTATTTGCAAATTAACAAAAATAAAAAATATTACACCTTACAAAAAAATTTATGTTACAAAATATATTATAAATCTGATACATGTTCTTCAATGCAAATTTCACTATCTGAATCGGGATCATTTTGATCTACTTCGAGTCCTTCGTTTTCATTACGAGAAGGTGGTGGCTCTTCAACAGACTCTTGATCATTTTCATCTTCAAATACGATCTCGTCTCTGTTCGTGCAGTTATCGTGGCAATTAATGCACAAGTTTGAACATTTCATGCCGTGCTTTCGGCAGCCACATCTTGCCGAACAACCTGTTTCGCAAGTACAGCTAATCGTTTTGAGTAATATATCCGGAATCAATTGTAAATTGTTCGATATAAATGTAGGTACGAGTCTACCTGCACGTTCATTCCAGCCCCATACCTTAGCTTTGTCATTGGTATGCTCATTTAAAAACCCAAGCCAACTTTGAATTTGGTGATAAATTCTGTACGAATACTCTGCAGCTGCCCCTTCAGTTGGCGGTAATTTTTCTAATTTGAAACCAGATTTATTGGTTGCTTTCTAATACATTTCAAATCGTAATGCGTTCAGCGACACATTTGATTTTTTTTTTATTTTGATAAATATCAGCGATAAGCTGACAACCATTTTTGCAATGATTTCTTGATCTGCATCCTTATCAAAGAAAACATTAGCTAAGTGTAATAAATTATTATTATTAAATAATAATTTAAACAGAGTTTTTTTTCCCTTACCAGCTAACCCAGAAGTAGAGTCACAGCCGGTGAAAGCGTGAATAAATGCAATTATTTTTTTGTAAGTTTTGTGTACAAAACAATCAGACGAATAGAACGCATCCTTTTGTTTGCCTGACCCTGGTTTGTGGAAAAAAATTCTTTCATTTTGAACATTTAATTGATGCAAAAGTACAAGCAAATCAATATCTTGACCTACGATGATGACAGTTTTTACTTTTCAATTATTAATTCTTGTTGATATAATCACTTTGTTACTTTTTTTATCACTTTTGTTATAATTTTACAATTTCAAATAAAAATATTGTAGACAACGAGAAAACAGAATAAAAACTTGCTCCAAAATAATACTCCGAACTGATGCTAACGACGCGCGATATTCGTATCCCTGAGTTAGAGATTAATCTCTGCCTGCGTCCCCTCGCCCCACTCCGTTAACATAGAGGCCTTCACACATTTTCGTGAATAAGGAATATTTCATGTTTCAGTTTTCAATATTTTATATGCCATGAAACTTTAATACTTGTTTATAATAAAAAAAGTTGAAAATAATACATAGTATAATACATATTAAAAAATACGCATATGAAAAAGTCGTTTTTTTTCGTTTTTTCAATTTTTAAGGGGTATAATGCAAAATCCGACCCCAACATAGATAAACCATATTAAAGTTGACATTCCAACGAGCAAATTGCGCGGATGCAGAATTCGAAAATCGAAAATTTGACTGCAGCAATTTTTTTTTGATGGTTCTTTCATAACATTTGTTGAGTTTTGTTCCACAATGATATTCTTATGACATCGTCTCACCTTCTAATTCTCAATATGACCATCACTTTCTCTTAATATTAGATAATTATATAACTTTCTTCATTTTTTCCAATTTTTTTCCTATTTTTGTTACAGAGAAAACTCTCCGAAGTCTTCTATAACCATTGCGGTGGAAAACGACCTAGCTTGGCAGCCTATTTAGCGAGCATACCATCACCAAGAGCTTGTATAGAAAAAATCTATCTACTTAGTGAAGGAAAGATATGCCTAACGGCAACGCTGGACAAAGCTATTTACTCCCATGGCGAGTGTGTCAGAGTGACAATCCACATAAGCAATAACAGTAATAAGTCAGTGAAAAGATTGAAGGTAAGATTATAAATAGTTATATGCGAATTTAATTATTTAATCATTAAACCCCTTTAAAAATTAAATTGCCCGCCTATGTTTCGCGATGTATACACCATGATGGGGAAGACATTTATAAACCTCGCACCTTATTCTGCTCGGGGCAAAGCCTCTCGAAACCGTCAACAAGAATAATTGCTTACTGAAATGATTCTAACCTCACTTTTTAAATAAATCTTACTTAATTTAAAAAGAATTTATCCAGTACCGAATATTATTTTCTTTAAAACTCTCTATTGCTTTCATTGTATGTAAACTGAACGTAGGATCAGCCTTTCCTTAGGTATATATTTGTTAGAATTTTACAGAGAAATGCTTGAAAGACTTACGGCTATTGAATTCTTTCTACTCGATGATTTTCCGACAAACTTGTTACTCTCTCGGAATTCTGTATTTGTTTTCCGATTGGATCCTATTTCCACTTTTCCAAACATTGGATTTATTTGTTTAGATCTTCACAGAATTTACGAAAACTCAATTTTTGAATTCTTAAAATCGGAACTAAGTTATTGTACCAGTCCCATTGTATCCTAAATCAAATTTTCGATAAAATATTCAATGAAATAAACATTTTTGTGAGGACAAAAGACCCTAACGAGAAAAAGTGATCTCTTAACAACATTTTTCTTTGCAGATTTTCATTGTCCAGCACGTCGATGTATGCATGTTTTCCAATGGGAAATTCAAGAACGTCGTAGCTTCCTTAAACTCCAAAGAAGATTGTCCTATACACAGCGGCAGTTCCTTCGAAAAGACCTACTCATTAGTACCGATAAAAAGTACCACAAAAAATTGGATAGCTTTGGAAGAGTCTTACAACAAATGCGGTACAAGTCTTGCATCTACCGTCACTTCCACAGTAAGTAACTAAATAATAGTACTGCTAGCGCCACACGTGATGGCGGTCAGTGTCGTACCTATACCACAAACATTATTCAGACAATTCCAAAGGCCAACAGAATTGAAGGACAACTAATGATACGCCGCTGTACAGAGCATTTATATGTCTTGCAAGAGCTGTAAGTGGGAGTTAACATTGAAAATGAGTTTGTGCGCATGTGGGCGTGGTCGCCATTACGTTTGGCGCTTGCAGTATATTCTAATAAGTCTGTAGTTCTATTTAAAAAAATATATCAACTCATAAGTGTATTTAATTTGAAAATTCAACATTAAAATGATTATCTGATGATTTATTTTCAACAGAACAACCCTGACAATCGCAACGTATTCGCCATCTACGTTTCCTACTACGTAAAAGTGAAACTGCAGATGAATAGAATGGGAGGTGATCTCAGTCTGAAATTACCTTTCACTCTGATGCATACTTGTTGCGATTTCGATCAAAATCAAAGTGAAACGCTGCTAAGAGTGAAAGCGGTCCCGGAGGTTTCAGCGTATCCATCTCAGTCGGACGAGCAAACATTCGAAGCGAAGGAAGTATACGACGAAGCCGGAAGCAGTATGACAGCGACGCATTGTCAAGGCGATGTCAAACAGGAAAAGGACGGGACGTGAGATATGGAGAACAAGGTAATTGAAATAGTTATTTTCCTAACGAGTGCGGAAAGTGATACTTTCCCGCAGTTGACCCGAACGACGCGGAGCGGAAAGGGCGCATGAGTTGGGAACATTATTTTTTTTACGACCGTATATGCAAAAAATACATATATCAACCCATTTTTCGAAAGTTATTTCATTTCAACATATTATATAATACACAAAACTTTAACTAGAAACACAAATTTTTGCATTCTGCAAATTACTTGAAATTGCCGGTCAAGTGGAGTTATTTGGTGTTAACTGGTAAGAAGAAGACGTCAATGAGGATGGCATCGGCTGCAGGTCTCATAAAAATGACGATGACGGTGACGGCAACGGTTTTAAGTCATTTGTAGATGAAATAATTTTATTTGATGGACTATTGCGCAAATATTTATCTATCTGTTGTAACAATAGTTATAACTTCCGAAGTAAAAACTATCTAATAAGGTCAAAATTTACATAATTAAAGTGACATTTTCAAAACTAAAATGCGTGCGGGAAAACGGGTTAAAACGCACGGTCCTAGAAAAAATTATATACGGTTTTATAATGATTAATTAGTGTGAGCTAAAGATATGTTATAGTAGTTTTTAAGAGTTGGTGCGCTCTAATTTACCGCGAAGGATTCCAATGTAAGCATTAAACAAGGCATGTCGATGGCTCGAGCTGTAGGATAAAGTGGCGCATTTATGGAAACTTGAATTGAAAAACAAGTAGAGCACGGAAATGGAGCTGTCTTGAGACAAGTGCAGTTGGTGATTGATTTGAGAGTGTTCTATAGAAATTTCAGTTAAATATTCCAGTTTTGCGGCTTCTACGATTTTTTAAGTCGACCTATCACTACCTCAAGCAAATACTTTTCACAATCCATCTTTTTACAGCATTTAACTAATAAAAATAAAAGCTGTCCTTTATAAAAGACTTGAAACCGTTCAAATAGTTGAAAATCTAATCCTATTTCAAACAACAACCAAAAAGAAAATATTACGAGGTCATTTTCTCGCCTGTACTTCGACATTTTCCTCGTTCTGTTATTATTGATAAAAATATAATGTAGAAGTTGAGTTATTGAGTGAGTAATTTGTTGGGAAATGTTGTCCACGTATTTATAGTGTCAGCGTGTAAATACGACTTAAAGATGATTAAAAGTTTGGAGAGTATTTTTAGTTATAAATGATGATGTCTGTGTTTATTTTATTTATTATTCAGATTTTCCCGTGAAAGTAGATTTAAATTTCAATTTATCGCCGTTTTTTGTCCAAAATAACTTTTCCGCTCCAAGAAAATGTTGCTTTGCCGCCATTTAAGTGATCTTTGTGCGTTAAACAGACTGATGTTTCAAAATAAGCAGCACGTTAAGGAAGATAAGTTGTGTTTTTCCACTACTAGCTGAGAAGTTGACAATTATTGCTCCTTCTATCCAACTGAGAAGTTGAATTTCTCTATTAGTGGTTAATAATTTTTTCTATTATTAAACTAGATCAATAATGGACAATTCAATGATAGTAGTTCAACAAAAACTTGTGCAACATAATTTTGTATACTCAGGAGATTGTCTTTAACATATTTGCTGCTTAAAATTACCGATCAAGATAAAATTATTTGTATAAAAATGCCATCAGTTCAGAATTCCTGCTCAAACAAAAACGACTGATGACATAATGAGTACGTTATCGAATATATATAAAGCGTTTTCGATTATTCACTTTTGGCTGCTAGTAGCAGCTCGTAGTGACTGAATTCCGTCCGTTTATTACCGGGCGTGACGCCTAGTCTTACCTTCCCCTTGCCCCTCAAGCACATACCGAAAAGTATGAGCTTCAAGCCACGGACATTAAATTTGACGTTTGTCTGGTTTGACGTTTATTTAAAGGTTAAGATTGTGCCGATTACGATTTAATACGATTTAAACCTTACTAAAAATATCTAAATATGCAAAATTTTCTTATCAAAAACATTATAATTGAAAGCTGTTCTTCTAACAGCACAGGAAATTCATTGGCATTGACACATGTCAGGTGGTTTTGAGCATCCTACAAAATCGTGTTCGATTTGCTCAAAAGTCGTGACGACTGAGGCGTCACGCACAAGTGCTTGAAGCCCAAATAAACGAAAGCAACAATAGTAATATATCGAAAGCTGATAGTGTACTTGTCAGTCTGACCACAGAATACACCATCCCAAGAAGAAACGAAGCTTGTGCTATTTGACAATTCATTTTCTAAGTGCGCATGTCTGACAGTCGCCATTTTAAGCCCGTTATCTGTCAATGATATGTGATTTTATTGTTTACCAAAGAATTTTCTTTGGTGTAAGCTTTTTGATTATTTACATATTTTTTTGTGTTTTAAATGATAAAATTTGTTTACAAAATTACATTTATTAGTTATGGCGCCAAAAACTTGTGCAATTCGTGGCTGTCATTCAAGTAATGGATGATAATCAATACAACAAAACACAACAAATATGGTATATCTATGGAGAAAAGTTTACTGTCGCTTCTTTTTTATAACTTCGTTGTCACAGACATCAGTACATTTTCTCTGGGTGTAAAATTTAATTCAGAATCTGGTGAAGTGTAACTTTTAAATATTCAAATAATAAAAATTTTATATTCAAGCACCATACTTATTGTCCACAGTTTTTTTGATAAAATGCATAATTTTCGAGTTATCCGCGAAAAACATATCAAAAACGTCGATTTTTTCCTCTAAGGGCCGGTTTTACAAGAGAGATTTATACCAGGTATAGTTATTCTGGGTATAAAGTTATGTCAGAATTTATACCTAGAATAGAACTAGTTCGTTTTACGATGCTTTTTTACACCGGTATAGCAATTATTGGAGTAAGAATTGCTATACCGATGTAAAAAAGTATCGTAAAACCAACTAGTTTTATTCTAGGTATAAATTCTGACATAACTTTATACCCAGAATAACTATACCTAGTATAAATCCCTCTTGTAAAACCGGCCCTAAAAAGCGTTACTTTCAATCGCGAATAACTTAGAGAATATTGATTTTACAAAAAAAATGTATATAACATTTTTTACTTAGAATCACTTTTTCAATCGATTCCTGTGGTTGAAATATAAAATAAAATGTTCACCCCCGAGATGGGGTGGCAACCATCCCCAAGGCTTTAGCGCCCCTCGGTTCGACATAGATTTTGAACCTTCGGCTATCACCTACCTCCTGTCAAAATTTCAAGTCAATCCATGCTGGACGAAAAATTTGCGAGGTTTTACCTTTTTTTGTGCTTCATTCCCTGTACTAATCGGCAGGTGTAGGCCAAGACTCACCGACTCTTATTGACGATAACTCCGGACACTAGCATAAGACATGCCTGACAGTTTCATCTTCCTCTTTAGGCTTAGTGCTCTCGAGTAAACTCCACATCCTGAGCCTTTTTTCATTTTTGAACCATCTGTATATGTGCGTATTGCATTTGCAGCATCTGGCTCTGTGTTCTGTTTTATTTGTATTTTTTAGGGTTTGTTAAACAAAAACCTGGGTTCAATCGCATCATTGGCTGCCTGCAGCAGAGGTAGAGGTAGCGCAGTAAGCGCTTCCTGCCATAGGCTTAACCTCAATTATTGGCCCACTCCTACTTCGGGGCTTACACCAGCCGTGCTCAATCGCACCATGGCCATGTTCAGCGCTTATTTCCTTGAGTTTTTGATTGGCAACCCATTCATTCAACAACAAAGGGTCATGTTTGAGAAACCTATGTCGTTTTGATGTAATGTCTGTACACCCAGGATTGCAACACTTCACACCAACCATTATAAATATTATGATTTATCACACTTGATAAGACTTACAGTACCTAATTAAAACACAAATAACAGCAGCAAATGGCAAAAGGGAACAATCTATAAAAGACAATGTTGACAACAACTATATGACGGCTTTGATGAATTATAAAATCTTCTCTTCTTTTCGTGCTAAAGGCCTTAGCTGCTATGCCTGTTTCGACAACTCTATTACAACTAGCGCTTCAGGTGAACGAGTTTGAAACCTCATTTTTGTATTCAAGGTCATCCCATAAACTTTTTTTTTGCCCCCAAAACATCAAAGGATTTACGCCGGCTTTCGTTTCTTGTTTGGCTGGTGTATTCTGTAGTCTGACGCTACTCGTGGTGCGTTTGTGAATTATTTTTAATTTTAATCCAAAATTTGGCTAGTAGTAGAAAAAATTGTATATACACCATGGTGTGGAAGACATTTATAAACCTCGCACCTTATTCCGCTCGGGACAAAGCCCCTCGCGAAATAATCTTGGTGCTCGGTCAATAATAATACTCTTCGCTACCTTGGTGTATAATATACTATTTTGTTTCAGGTTGTAGTCGAAATAAACAAAATGTCTCCTCTAGAAACTGTATCAAAAAAACAACCAGAGCACGAAATCAAAACATTACAGGAACAAACGAAAAAACCAGGGACCAAGAGTGCCAAGGATGACAATTTCGACGAAATAACAACTGTGAGAAGAGACGAAGAAGCCGATGAAGATATCAAAGAAAGCCAACAAATAATCAACGATACAGATAACGAACAGTGCGAGAATCACAAAGGTTTTAGTTTCCAGCGTGCGTGGTGTTGTTTGAATAGACGTACGTCATAACGATTAGTAGATATTTATATGTAAATAATTATCAATTTTAGATATAATGATGGTTGTATAAAAAAAATTTTATCCAAAGGAACAATTTGTAATCGATATTGAATAGATGTTCAAATACTTTTCTTTCTGGATCTTTCTAAATGTTCTCATTCTCTTGCTTTACAGCATCCAGCCAGGCTCTTTCTTATATAAAGGTGTCGTCCCTTCGCCGGCACCACCTCAGCCTCCTGGGCTTATTGTGGATACTGCTAGTATTCTGACTACAGCCTATTCAGCCAATCCGTTCTTTTTATTAGCCCATACATGTTCTTTGCTGGTTGGTTGTAGAAGTCTTCTGGAGTCATTTGGGGTCTACCATACAGTTTCTGCCTCCTGTGGTCCAGCGTCTCACAGTTGCATAGTATATGCAGAGCTTTTTTGGTATCCTTTTTGCATCTTCTGCATGTAAGGTCTCCGTTATACAGCCCTATTTTGTTCAGGTGCTCCTTAGTGGGAAAGTGCCCCGTTATGGTGCGTAGTTTGTCCTGCTCATTGAGAGCATTTCTTTCGCTTTCTTCCCATATATTTGCCTGGGGGTATTCTTCCAGTGTTTATTGTGTTGTTCTTTTACCCACCCTTTTAACCATGACCTAGTTGAGCATCTGGGAATGCCCACAGCTGGTTCGGGTCCGTTCATCAGGGTTGACGATCCTGCTCTTGCGAGTTCGTCAGCTTTTTCATTGGCAGCGATTCCTTTGTGACCTAGGACCCACTCCAGTGTTACACTGTTACGAGTCGCCAGTCTTCTAAGTCAGTCTCTTTCTAGAATGCAGTTTCACGAGGAGTTGGAATTGTCCCATGCTCTTCAGGGATTTACATAGTTAAATTACAATATCTTAATTCTTCTTTTTATTTGACTGTTGTCTGTTCCTGTATAATAACCGCACCACATTGTTTGGCACTGCCTTGGTACTGACAAAATTCTTCTATTCAAACTACTCGACGCGAGCGACCTGAACCTGTCAATCGGTGCACACTACGGCTGCTCTGGTGCAACTGAATTTAAAAATTGAAGTTTTGCCAACTCTTAAGCTATAAGTATCCTATTCTTTGAGTAAACTTTATATTTAGGGCGGTTTTTTTTTCTCGGTAAAATCTGTCAGCTACGTAGCCCTCAGCTATCTCTAAACGCCAGTCAAAGTCGCAGTTACAATAGAAAGCGTTTATCAATGCACCACATAACTGACAACTAGCTAACTGGAGGCTAAGTGTAATTGAGCATTTGACAACCTTGTTCGGGTTATAAACGTGAGTGTAATGTTGTCAGAGCGTAAATTTCTCATTTTAATTTGGTGTAAGGAGGATCACCCGTTACATGAAATATACATATTATTAATTTTATTCGCATATAACTTATATAACACAGTGAATCAAGAATATAGAGGTGAAAGTTATTATTTTTCTATTTTACCGTAAGCTTACTCTGACAACATCGTGGAAAACTTCACTTGTCAGTGTCAAAATTGTGGTACTGTTATTTTTATTTCGTCTATGTTGTGCTTTGTTGAGTTGTTTGCATTTGAGCATGCCCACAAAACAAAAAAGATATCATAATTTCACGGAGTCAGAGCGACAATTAGGAACTTATAAAAGTAGCCGTTCACCATAAAAGTATAAAAGAATGCAAAAAGACGGATGCTGTGACTTGGCGAGAAGAGCTGGAATTT